>QRDG01000352.1:0-273764 GCA_012064385.1 Puccinellia tenuiflora
GTACTCCAATTCCCCATCCCCTTCCATGGCCCGCGACCAATCCATCGTGTTCTGAACGATGCTTACTCCTGCGCAACCTCTAAATTCTTAACAAATTCACATGCCCCATGCATGGCGCCTTCATGCACTCACTGTCACCGTCGCCGAGATATTACACTGGGTACTCCCAACACTTGACCTTGCCTCACATGTCCCCCACCTTCTCCATCTCGCTTCACGCAACCCTACTCTAGCTCTTCACCTGCCACCCATTATCAAAAAGATTCTCTGCGAATAAAAATACTATAGTTTTACAAGAATATGATATAGTATGATCATTTACAAAAAAAAAACTCTTGAGAGCGGTAAATAAATATCATGATTTTCTGATCTACCAAAAATTAAATGCAAATGTGCAGAAATACCAAGCTGTATAGTACTTTGAGGTGGCAGGAGCATATGCTCCTGTGTGAATTTCTCTTTGTTTGATTATTAGTTGACTACGATGATATTTGTAGTGTATGCAATTATTTTGGGTGACTTTTTTGATATACATATATCGTTATTTTCTCGACGATTGAATTTTCCACCGATTTTCTTGTCATGTATGCTAAAGGAAATTATAATTCGAAATTAAGCCTGGCATTACTACCATGTTTCCTTGTATTTCAAGAAAAATGTTGCTTCCTTGTATTAGGGGGCTGAAAAGGAAGCCAATACTTCTCGAAATTCCCTTCCCTAAATGTATGACGTAAAAATGTCTATAATAACCTTTGGAAAGGATATTAATGATATATTACCACCTAGCTAGGTTTTTGATAATGAAGAACAATGTAGTCATCAAGCAAATAAAGGTGGATAAGTACGCACGCATGCAATGAATCCAAAGATCTGTGTTTTTCAGCATAAGTTGATCTACGATACATGGTGGTTTGTCTAAACGCCACAGCGTCGGGTACAGGTTCGTGCGTGCAAATCAAGTGCTTTTGATTCACTATATGGTAAAGCATGCTGCCTTCAACAATTCGACGATGGCCCTGACACTTGGCAGAGTTCTTCATCTTCGTTTCGTTTCAAGGTCAATCTTTTTTGCAGAAAAGACAGTAGCATGAGGAGTTTGCCCCTGATCCCACACACTTGGATTCGGTGACGCGAGCGTTCACCAGCGCTCCTTCCAGCCAGCACTGCGCCTTGCACCAGGCATCACGGCATAACGGCAGCGGAGTCGTCTTGTACCTGCAATCCTCTGCAGAAAATAACGCATCCACGCATAAATAAATGTATCTAATCACACGAAAATCACAAGAATGTATGAATAGAGGGAGACGAGAAAACACGAACCGGCCACTGCAGTAGGATTTCCGTGCAGCACGAGCACCAGGAGGAAGCACAGAATGGCGTGCCTGGCGTCCATGGTATGATGATAGTTTCTTGCGAAACCGGCTTCAAAGGGTTTAGGGTTTCGTTTGGTAAGATTAATCCCAGATCGATTATCGATACTCCGAAAAGACAAACGATGGTTTTTTTGTTTATATACTACTCCGCGCGGTTAGCAAATCCTTGAGATACGATCAAATCATATCATTCAGATACGCTTGGTGTAATTACCCCGGATTTTTCTAAAGCTGGGATGACTGAAAATGTAGTAGTAAATCACAAATTGATTTTTAAATGATGCGATCTGTTGGTGATCCATGAGCGCGCGCGGGATTTTGGGCTGTGTACGAGGGTGGGTCATTCTAGACCAGCCCAACTGAGGTGTGGTTAGAGATTGTGTAAATTAGAGGGACACTCGTGAAGATAAAGGATAATATATATATTGCATCCGGTTTCTTCAACAACACGATATCAAGATACTAGTCAAGACACTAAGACAAAGGGTGTGCATTGCTACTCTATTACAAAAAAAAGGAGAGAAAAACGATAAACAATGATCGACCGCGGGCGGCAACCACCGGGCCATCCCTTGACAACACATGGACTGTGAGAATGTTTCTCCAAAAGCGCCGTCCTCACGAAGAAACGATGCACAAGCGAAGGCGTTGCTGAATCAAACCACTTAAGGCTCGAACATGTGTTTTCACCCTGAAGTTCGAGTCCGAACAATTCAAACAACAACCTAAACAAAAAACCGTGCCCACGAGTGTGTCTTAGAGTGCACAACGGTCCGGCCCATCTCGTCATGCACGAGCCAACGCCCTACCAGCCCAGGTCCATCAGATCCCACAACCAATCGATGGCTCACGCTTAACTCAGCCCAAAAGACTATACTGAGAGGTGAGGCTTGCCCACCTTTTAAGTTGTGCCCCCCACCCCCCATAATCAATTTCCGATATGGGACTATTCCTAACAGTATCCTCTATGTGTCAAGGTTATGAATGGAAATCCTAACCCATCGTTACAAGCTCGGCGGCGGTAGCACATTGCATCATTACCTTCTTGGGGGCGTCGTGTGGAAGCTTAGGTCCCACCCAATTGCAGCATGTAGCGCTCATCACAGAGTCTCTTCAATTTCCATCTTTCAGCCCATCTCACACGAGAACGTTGGTGAGCTTATTCTCTCGGCTTGCATGAGGTCGAGTTCATGTGTGCGCATTTGGATGGATCATGTTGGTGTTAAGCAGATTTTTATCGCCCAAGGGTGCTCGAGATCGAGCACTCTTAGGGTGTGTTTGGTTGTTGGAATCAAGTGGAATGTAATGGAATGGTTCCACACCTAGAGCTCATTCCTATGTTTGGTTGAAAAGAGAACCGGAACCAAGTGCTTCTCTATAAATGGAGTGGTTCCTCCAAATCGGAGGAATGCCGCGGAATGTGTGGGGTCCCCTGGCTAATGGTAACAACAAACCGCGCTTTACCCCCGTCTCTCCCACCCATCTTATCTAGTCTTTTCTGTGTCGACGCCGTAGGCAGCAGCAAGCGGCGGCGGCGGCGGCCGGATGCGAACAGCAGGAGCCGACACTGGTACGTAGGCGAGCAACAGGCAGCGGTGGGCAGACGCGAGCAGCAGAAGCCGACGCCGCCGGGAAGGCAACAGCAGGCAAGCTAGATGCAGCGGCCATAGTGAGCTGAATCAGGCGGCGGCCGGGCAAGCAACAGAAGCAGCAGGCGGCGGTCGGGCAAGCAGCGGAAGCAGCACGCGGCGACCGGTGCAAGCAGCTGCAGCTGCACAGCCAACGCGTGCGAGCGTGCTTGATTTTTTGGAGGATTTACCAGATCTGCGTGCATGTTTCGTGATTGATTTTTCTTGAGCCACAAAGATTAGAACTTTGCGTGCATTGTGTGATGTTGGAAAATTACCATGCTTGTCTGCCATTCCAATGGTATTAGAAATCGCAGGTGGCTAATTATTACAGTAGTGCTGAAATTAGCATGGACTGTTAAATTGCTGCTATACGAACTTTAATTAGGCGCTAATTGTTAGTGAGCTGAATCAAATCTACCCATTCCATCTGTCAAACCAAACGCCGGGAAGAACCATTCCATTCTACTACTTTAGCTCCTACCAAACATGGTAATGGAACCGACCCATTCTTTGGGGATTGAACCATTACATTACATTCTACGTACTTTGTTTTCCAACCAAACACACCCTTAGTGCCTTCCTCCAATCCTCCATTCTCTTTTCCTGTCGCTTGTTTAGTTCTGATGTTGGATACTTTGTAAGAACTTCTCAAGTTAATGGAAAGGCATTAGCCCGGTTGGAAAAAAAAAAGTCGTCACTTTTCTCGCGTTGAGAGAAAATGAATTGTATCACATTCCCGTCCACATTTGTTCATCCAAGTTGGCCCGCACGGTCGCATGCCGCTGCCACATTTCTCGTATACTGACCGTAAGATTTCAGAGAAATGCATCGCGTCCAGATATTGCAACACGCGCGTAAATCTGACAAGAAAAATGTTCAAGTTCATAATCACACAAAAATCTCTTCCGATCGCTAATGGTACACCCTGCGCCGTTCCATGGGCACGACAAAACCAGAGCAAATCCACCGCGAACGCAAGTCACCCGGCAACCGTCTCCGCCGGCGGTGCGGCGCCACCGGCCGCCGTCCCCGACTGCTGCCGCTCGAACTCCTGCACGAGCTCGTCGTCCACGTTCTCCGCGGGCTCCCACGTCGGCTCCTCGGCGTCCACCCACTTGACGAGGTACTCCCACTCCCCGCCCCCTTCCCCTTCCGCCGCCGGCCTCCTGTCCACGATGGCCTCGGCGACGCCGTACTCCAGCCCGTCCTCGAAGTCCTTCACCAGGTCCTCCGCCACCCACGGCGCCTTCACCCACTCCCGGTCTCCGCCGTCGCGCCACTCCACCAGGTACTCCCGCCACTTGCCCTCGCCGCGCCCGTCCACCACCTTCTCCACCTCGCCCCACTCGTACACCGCCTTCTCCAGCTCCTTCGCCGCCGCCTCCAGCGCCTGCCGCCGCTCGAACGCCGCGGGGACGCCCTTGGGCGTCGCGGCCAGCACCTCCTGCACCAGCTCCAGCGGCGTCCGGCCCTTCCCGTCGGGGGCCTCCGCGTCGGCGCCCAGCTCCAGCAGCGCGCGGACGCCCGTCGCGCGGCCGTACCCCGCCGCGATGTGCAGCGGCGTCAGCCCGCCGCCGGCGCGCTCCGCGTGGCCCACGTCCGCCCCGGCCTCGGCGAGCGCGCGCAGGCACTCCTCCGACCCGAGCCCCGCCGCGAAGTGCATCGCCGTGCGCCCCTGCGCGTCCTCCACGTCCGGGTCCCGCCGCAGCGCCTCGTCGGCCAGCAGAGCGCCCAGCGCATCCGCGTCGGCCTTCTTAGCGGCCTCCCACCACGGCGCCTCGTACTCCGCCACCACGTCCGCAGCTATCGCTTCCCCCGGGATCCACGTCGGCTCGTGCCCGTCCTTCCACTCCACGAGGTACTCCGTGGCCGTGGCGGTGGTGGCCGAGCCGTCCTCGGCGAAAACCGCGTTCTTCACGGTGCGGCTGGACACGATGCGGTCCACCTCCCCGTATCCCTCGTCGTCTTCGTCTTCATCGCCTCCCTTGCCTGCTGCCGCGGTTCTTGGGTTGGTCTGGTCCTGGAACAGAGCGGCGGCGGTGGCGAGCCGGCGCTTGGGGACGCGAGGACGGCGAGGGGTGGTGATGGAGAGGGATGGGGTTCTGTGAGCATTGGGGTTTGGGGGTTTGAGGCGGGAAAGGGACGGGTGTCGTAGGACGGCCTCCATTGGCGCGGGAGGAGGTTGTGGCCGGCGGTACGCGAGTGAGGGGGGAAGACGATGATGGATTCAGTTGAGAGGATAAGGTGATGAGTTCTGGATTCCGGGCGAGCTGAGCCGCTCTTCTCGTGGGATGAACGGCAGAGATGGCTCGCGATTATTATTCTTTTTTCTTTGAAACCCTGTAAAAGAGGATTATTTTTCTGGAGGGGTCATTTGACATCCACAGCATATATGCTCCCGGCTTTTAAAATGCATTTTAAACAATACTTTGATATTTAAAAAATCCGATAAAAAAAAATCGTGAGTACATCTCAACACTATATGCTCATAAAATCATTTTACGAATAACTGATTTTTTTTGTGTCGTGTGTAGAAAAGACAACGCTCGCTGCTAAAAGGCCTTTTACAAAACTTTTTTCTTTTTACAAAGCCACTACAAATATTGTTTTCCGCAAAACTTGAAATAAGCACGTAATATGTCGAGTTGTATGTGCCAGTTCAGATTATTTTTACTTCAAATATATTATTTAGGTAGAAAAGGCATATCCCATTTGCCAAAACAAATTTCAATTATTTCTCATGCTACACAATTTCGTTGGACAAAGAATCAAATCGTCTTAGTAGGAACAAGTTCTTCATCAATATAGTGGCCCTTACAAATGTGAGGGATCATCCTTCTTTAGTTTGCCGAAAGTGTCTAGAAAAATAAATTTATTGTTTTGTTGTCAATTTTTTTTCGAATTTGGCAAGGTCTTCACATACAACTTTGCCTACTTCTATTCGAATATATCTATAAAAATCAAAAATAGGCTTGTATATTGTGAAATTGATTTTTGACATAAATTTACATCTAACGTTTTGAAATATCCAATCGAAATATCATCATATAAGGCTAATAGTAGTAAAAACACAAGTTAAGTAAAAGAAAACTGCATAGCCGGAGGAGCAATCACGATTACGCTATTCACAAAAACGCCATGTTGACTAGTCATATTTTTTATTTGTGTGCGTAATTGTATTAGAAATTTAGAATACACAATAAAAATATTGCAAACATTAAATGGACACGGTTGTGTGTATGGGGCGATTAAAAGCCGCCAGCAAAAACTGTGTCAGGAAAAACATCGCAAATTGTACAGCGGCACATGGGCTTTACACCGCATTAGATTGAACGACGACACAAATTAGGTGTCGAACATTACGTGCTTCCACGTCACATATTTGCCGGCACATAATTATCCACATCAATATTAGATATTACGACACATGTAATCAAATAGACCAGTTCACTGGTAACATTAGTAGGAAAAAGGTTACCCGTGGCGCACCCTGCGCCACGGATTGCCACGCCATGGGTAACAAATTAGTCGTGACGCAGGTATCCCGGTGCGCCACGGGTAACAAATTAGTCGTGGCGCATCTCTACACCCTGCGCCACGGCTAACGTGCGCCACGGGTATGGAACTACATGCGCCACGGGTATGAATTTGTGAAATTAAAAAAAACACCGCGCGGGGGGCGCCGTTCTGGACGTCGCCGAAGCACGGGGGCTCCATTCTAGACATCTCTGAAGCACGGGGTTCCGTTCTCGGCACCGTCGAGGCACAGGTGGGCGTCGCGGTGGGCTCCGGTCGGCCACGCTTGGCCGCCACGAGGGGCTTCATGGACGACGCCACAACGGTGATTGCGGCGCGAGGCGGCGGAACGAGGCGCACGGCACCCGGAGGTTACAGGGGGAGAGAGAGGCAGCAGAGGGCATAGGGAGCTGATGCAGCTCGCCGGCAGCGCGATGGAAGGACCAGCGCGGCCGGGGAAGGTTGGGAGCGGTCGCGGAGGTCGACGGCATCCGGAGGTTGTGGTGGGGAAAAGGAGGAATCCCTTTCTTCTATTGTTTCTAACGATAAATCAGGGTATGTGGAGAAGCCTCCTTTCAAGCCTCTCCCTCCTGAGAAGGGAAAGAAGAAGAAGAGGAGGAGTAAAAGGATAGAGGAAACAGTATCTTCCCCTAAGCGTGTTGCTCCTATTATAGTTGTTGATAATGAGTCTAATTTTGATGATGATCCTATGCCTGTTACTTATAGTAGTGATCATGATTGGGAAAAGCATAGTACTTTTGATATTGACAATCTCTTTGGTACTAATCCTGAAAATGATGATGCTAATAATTACAATCATCCTCATGAAACTTGTCATAGTTTTGGAAGGATTACCCAAAACCATCCAATTAATATACAACTTGTCTATCATGTTCGAGTTCTTTACAATGATGCTACTCCCATTGCTATTAATAAGAAGAACTTTGCTTATGTGGAAAATATTGATACTTTTATGCATATGGATCATGATAAGAATGTTTCATGTGATAGCTATATTGTTGAGTTTATCAATGATGCCACTGAAAGCTTTTATGAGAGAGGGAGACATGATTTCATTTATCTCAAAAATATTAAGTCTTCTCTCTTTTTGTTGAAAATTTTGAAGTCACACTCGCTTTGCCTTCCTATGCTAGTCACTTTGTGCTTTATTGATTTATTTTCTTACAAGATCCCAATGCATAGGAAGTGGGGTAGACTTAAATGTGTTTCATATTTTTCTCTTGATGCTCTCTTTTGCATTTCAATTCTTATTCCTATGTGAGCATCATTAAAACTATTATGTCTAGCTAAAAGACTATAAAGAAAGCGCTTTACGGGAGGCAACCCGGTTGTTTTTATTTTCTTTGTGTCCTCTTTCTGTAACAAGAGATTGTTTTCTTAGCTTAGTTTCTGGAATTTTTAATAAAGTGCCAAGTTTACCCATTTTGGTTTGAAAAAGTTGCTATTTCTATTCGGAGATTTTATTCCTGCACGGAGTCTGTGCACAGTTTGATTTTTCATTATTATTCTGTAATTCCGAATGAGCTGAGATTTTTACTATAACTGAAAATTTTCATCCTCTGTATGCCTGAATGTTTTCAGAATTTTTAGACGAGTTTAAGTAGGACATAAAAATATGTTTTGTTGTTGCTGTTTTTCTGGACAGATTCTGTCCCGTATTGTTTTATGCTTGTTTTGAACTTTTAAGTTGAATATTTGATCCAATTGAGTTTATGTGTAGGCATACAACATTATACACTTTCTGGACATTTATATGTATTTTAGTCCATGGATTATATACAGCAAGAAACTTATTTATTTATCTCTACTAACGTCACCCCACAGAAAAGAAATGGGAGAAATAGTGTTTTGAAGTTTTTTCACAGAGATTGGAGGAGATGCACCATGAGTTATCCAAGGATGGTGAAAACCATAAGCTTGGGGATGTGGAGAACATCCCCACTGAACCAACACACTCTCGGTTTGCACACGTCTAATTTCTGTTTTTTATCAATGCACTTTATCGCATAAACTTGAAGCGTCTTTTATTTGTTTGTTATGTTAGTCTAGATTTTTTATTTTGTGAGACCACCACACTTTCATTTATATATGAGAAAGCTACTGGAAATATGGGTTGAAATATCTTGCATGCCTTTATTGTATTGGGAAAAGGGATGTCTAAGTTGATTTTTAATGACACATATAGTTTCATGATTCATGAGCTTCTTTATGAGTAATAATTTGCAAATGCTTTATCATGAGCTATCTTTTATTCATGTTTTGATGCTGTATGTTATTTCACCTTGTTTGACATGAATTAGTTAGTTCAATGGACACTCATGCATGCATCTAGATGGTCATCTTTCTCCCTTTTGCTAGCCCAAAAATTCCAACAAGTAAAAACTTGTTTCCAACACCTTCAACCAAAGTTTTTCCAGTGAGTCCACCATATCTACCTATTATCTTTATGCTATTCCAAGTATGTTTATCATGTTATTTGTGTTATCTATACCTCTAAATGAAAATGATTATGTTATTTATTGTAATGGGAAAAGTTGGTTAAAAAGCTCTCGCGAACTTGATGCACACTTTACTTTTATAGCATTTAATAAACATGAACTATTGTGATTAATATTATGATGATAGTGGCTTGATAAATGTTTAAGGTTGGGAGTTAGCCCATATGTGTTGTCACATGCAAAGCTTTCAACATGTTCCATCATTTATTTAGTTGATATCATGTACTTTTGTTTATGGATGTCTATCATGGTGAAATAATGTGGAAATAGAGTAAGTTTAAATGAATTTGTATAAATTGTTAGAGGGAAACCGGAGCCGCTAATCTAAGCCATGCATCATTCATGGTGGAAATTTACTTACATGCTATTTTGAACTTTCTGTGATACACCCCACAATAAAAAGCTATATCAAGTGCTAAATAAAGAGGGTGTTTAGATTGTTCATTATGTTTGTTTGTCTTGTTGTTTTGATGTGGGCTTGATCCATATCATGGGACAAGAGGTACCCCAGTTGAGACTCTTGATAATACCATTATTATTTACAATGATAGATAACTTAAACTTGCTTGGTTTCCCAAGTTGAGTAATCATGGTGTAGGTACTTGTATTAAAGGGGCATGAGACATCTAACCTTTACTTTATCAAGGCCACTACTCATATTTGCTTTCACATTAAACTTTAATCATTTAAGATTCTATGATAGGGGAATGAGAGCTTGACACCAAGTATTACCATTGCAATCAATAATTTAAGTAGAATAGTTTGGAGGATAGATGAAACTTATGCATGTTTTACCTCTACTCATTAATATATCATTTCCAAAGTGTCCACCTTTTATATTCAGATTTTCATCTTCATTCTATGACCTATGTAGGATGTTCTTACTTATCATATAGCATACATGTGGTCCATATTACTATCTTTTATGTTACACTTTGTGAACTATAATTGATCATCCTTGCATTGAATACTTGATATCACTTTATGAACTATTTGCATATTGCTACTCCTTTGAAATAATGAATCATTTGACTTTATGTAGCAGTAGCAATCATCTTTTATATCCATGTTGTTATTATATTGCAAAGTTCATGTTAGTTTTATCACTTTCATACTCGAGGACGAGCATGAGTTAAGCTTGGGGATGTTGATGCATCTAAAATGCATACATGAACTTTGCACTATAATACTTATATTCCATTCATATTTGCATCATATAAGGGGTATATTACTGTTATTTAATGATTTTTGGTAATTAATACTGATTTCCCCTTTTTATGGAATTAATCCTGCACTGGCAGAAAACCCCTATCTCTTTCTTTATTTGTTTCAGGACCTTAACGACGTCATAATGAGCTATAAATTTACGGGGGTCATTATTTTGGAAGGAGTAAGACATTGGAGCGAAAGAAGTAAGCGAAAGGAGGCCGGAGAGCCAAAATAGGGGGCCCCACGCGGCTACAGTACCAGGCCGCATGGGCCCACCTAATTCTGCCCTCGTGGCCCCGTTTGCGTCGATCCTTCGCCCTGAAGCATCCTCGTGACCTAAAAACGCGTATATAAAAGGTCCCCCGACGTTTTCCAAAAGGGGGCGGTGGAGAAACACGAAACCAGAAATAGAGAGGCAGAGGGCTACCGCCGGAGAAGATCGGAGGGGGGAAACGCTGCCGGAATCCACCTCCGGAGGGCTCCACGCCCCTCCGGCGTGTTCATCATCAATATCTACAGCAAGATCATCTCCACCATGTCCATGATGAGGAGGGAGTAGTCCTTCATCGGGGCTGAGGGCTCACGCCGGTAGCTATGTGGTTTATCTCTCTCTCCCATGGTGTGATCTTTATGTGATCATGAGCTTTGTAATCTAGTTGAATCCATAGATGTTACTCTTCATCATCTTATGAATTATGCTACTCAAGTGGTTTTATTAATGTGATCTCTGGAGTCACCTTTGTCCCATGGTGTGAAGTTGACAGCGTGCACACCGTGTGTGGCTCTTAGGCTATAGATTACAGGAATACTTATCATGAGTTATTATTTGTGTTGGTTGTCTCTATGAAATTGTGGTGTTTGTCTAGTACTATCTAGGGCGCTCAAGCTGACAGTGTGGGGTTCCTTAGATGTGGAATGCGACTTTAAGGTGTGCTTTTTGTAGCCCTACACAATGGATTGGTGTTCGTTATCCAACTATAAGATAGTTCGGGGTAGCATAGTGAAGGGGATATATCTATGTATTCAATTATATTATTATTGTTGAGAGTGTCCACTAGTGAAAGTATGATCCCTAGGCCTTATTTCCAAACACCGTTTACACATCTGTCTTGTCCTCTTGCATTGAAGAGGATCGGGACACTTTTGCATTTTTGTTTTGTTACATTAAACCTCCATCCATTAAGTCAACCATCTTGTTCCTTAAACTTGTTTAGTGTATAATCAACGACACTTTAGTTGTAGGGAATAGATAACTTTTTCTTCTTGCTCCTGCGGATCGATACACTACTTCCACATTGAGAGGTGCTACAGTGATCCCCTGCTCTTGGGGGTTATCAACGTACCGTGTTGATCTCTGGCTTGCTTGCTTCTTTTCTGTCACTGCATACTCGTGGCGCAGCTTCACGCGGGTATGTGGGGACGAAATGTGTGGCACCTGCAGGGAGTGCAGGACCCATAGATACCCGTGGCGCAGCTTCAGGAGGTGCGCCATGGCTATGGGATTACCCGTGGCGCAGGTTCACGTGGTGCGCCACGCGTATGTGTCCATACCTCGGCCTCCCGCGTCCCAACTTACCTGTGGCGCATAGTGCCGGTAGCTGCGCCACGGCTATTATGCAACCCGTGGCGCACCGCCTGACGGTGCGGCACGGATAAGTAGCCATGGCGCACCAAAATGGAGGTGCGCCACGAATGCTAAATCCATCTATAAGCCTTTTCCTACTAGTGTAAGGTACACGAAGCTGCAAAAAAACAAGTTGGCATGGAGAGAGAAATTTCAAACTTGATCTGAACTATCAAATTAATGAAAACTCCATTTAGCTAAAAAATGATCGTCCCTCGAGGCATAGTCCTTTCTCCCATGCTTAGGTCCATTGGGAACTCTGTTGATGGCCATGTGAAGATTACTTCGTTCAGAGATCCTTTTTATGGCCATGTGAAACTCTATTGATGGCCATGCGAGTAACAGCCAAAGATGACAGAGGATTAGTATCTACTAAAATATGCCCAAGATCGCCAGGCTGCTCCAAGTACGTAAATATAGGACTAACCGTGAAGATTTGCCTCCTAGAACTATGGACATGTGTTAGGGGGCCACCGCCCCCCCCCCCCCCCCACTCTCGGACTCTCCTATCCATCTCCCCACATGCTCATGCTCATGCTACCTTCAACCATCCATAGATGGCTACGAGGTTCTAGGGATCTGTTAATATAATTTTATTTATCGCCCTACAAGGCTACAAGCCTACAACTGCCAACAGTTGCACATGACCTAGCGTTCTTCAACATCTTCCATTCACATATTGCTCCACTATCATTTGTCTTCGACTCTGTGAAATAACTCCACCTGTAATGGCGAGATCCAAACATGAACAACCGTCCTCCTTCTCTCCCTCACCACACCATATAGTCGCCCATGCCAGAGGGTTCCAACACCACAAGGAAAAAAACATATCCACTCTATGTTCATTGGGGGTCTTCCACTTAGTTTGCCAATTCTCCATGGGGTTGTTCATGGGGGTCGTCCATGTCTTCTCTCTGCTCTTCCAAAAGCTCAAACCCCTTTTCAAGTGGATCTTCGAACATCTGAAAACCCTTTTCAAGTGGATCTTCAAAAAACTGAAAACCCTTTTCAACTGGCTCTTCCCGCACCTCGAACCCTTTTTCAAGGTCTTTCTCATAAATCTCAGCGGTGGCTTGTAAACTGCGGTCTACATAGTTCTCCCTCTAGTGGGGTTAATGCCGTCGCTTTTGACTACCTTTGCTCCCATCGAGTTAGCCGTAGGAAAAGCATTTGCTGGGGTGTTATTCCAAGGGATCATCTTATACACAGACCGGAAGGCGTTTTTCCACACCTTCTTGGAGTCGCTGGTGGCATCGCTGGCAGCCGCTATCGGCGCCCTGCCAATTCAACTCGCATTCTACTTGGCAAACGAGAAAGGCAGAGTTTATGCTGTTTGGGGCACCGCAGTTGTTTCTCTTTCTCTGTTCTCAGTGCTAAGAAAACCTGCCTGTTCGTTGGCATTTGCCTATCCGGGTCACGTAAATGATCAGCCGCCGAGTGTTATAAGCGATAGGCAATATAGACGGTGGACAAAAACAAGATCACGACAGGGGACACGAGATTTTAACCTGGAAAACACTTTCAATGAGGAAGATAAAAAACCACAGACGTCAACCAGCAAATCTTCACTATATCGAGTGAGATTACAAACGTCAGTGATTTACAACAATGATCTTATCCCAAACCGATGGCTTACAAGATTTATTTATAGTGGTTCTGACTTAAACCTAGGTCGGTAACGATTCGCTTCGACTCAACCTCCCAACGAGACATTCACTCGTTCCGTCATAACTTAGCTCCACTTTATATGAATTAGGATCATAACAAAATAACACCAAGCCTCTAGGTTGGACCTGGCCAGACCTGGCCCAGCCTAACCATGCCACCCGACCGGGCTTGAGCCTGAATTTTAAGCCCGACGATCGGGACGGGCCAGACCGGGCTCCGGCTTATCCAAAACACGTTTTTAACCTTGGTCGTGCGGGCTGGTGGGGACCATTCGGGCTAAGGCCCAATTTCTACAACTCGGTAGTCAGTCTGGATCATATGCTCGAGTCTGGATTCTCTGTGTCATCCTTTTTCTAGACTCAACCCGAGGAATGACCAGGTATACTCCATGTACAATTTATATATACCTGACCGTCGTGTGGAACTGCAGATACACGTTTGAGGCTTTGAGCCCATTTGTCAGGGACTAATATTCTACACTTGTGACTTTTAGGGAAACGCTTGTATTCCCCCGGGGGATCGCTAGCATTACATCCTCCGGGTGGAGCGAGCGCCGCGTGTCCTGATAGCGATGGGTCAGGCTGCCTTATCCCTTCGAGTCAGTTCTCCTCCATCCGTTTATTTTTCTTGCCTCTCTCGTCTCGCTCTTTTTGGCCAGTCTCCGCCGCCATCTCTTCTGCCGACGAGCGCCGTCGCACGAGCCAGCTCGCGCCGCTCACTCCTCTGGCTGCTGCACACCACGCGCAGGCCGCAGGCGTCCGCACCCACCCCACCTCCTCTCCAACCGGAGCGCCGCTGTCTCCAACCACCGCCGCGCCTCCCCAACCCGACCGCCGCCGCGCACCTCCTCAGCGAGGTCACCGCCATCGCGCCTCCACGAGAAAGGCCACCGTCCGTCTTCTCGGCAACGCGCCCGAGCCACCGGCGTCGCCCTCGCCCACGAGCACACCGCGGCCGCCCCCGCACGCCTCCACGACACAGCCGTCGACCTGCGGGCCTCCCTGGCTTGGCCGCCTCCGCGTGACTCCTCGGCAAGGGCATCGCCCCCGCGCGCCTCCTCGGCGAGGGCGGCCGAGACTGCTGCAAGCATGGCGGCCGAGACCTCCGCCATGGAACCTTGTTCTCTCCCCAGTGTCGGAGATTGTCCCCGGGAACTAGGGGTGTCTCCAAGGTATCGTGTAAGGGGCTGAACACGGAGTCAAACAATCCACAACGTGCTCCGGCGACGGTGCTCGTCAGGCTCGCTGCGGACGACACTGCAGAGATTGACACAAGGTATTACCCAGGTTCAGGGCCCTCTTGTGGAGGTAAAACCCCTACGTCCTGCTACGGTGTATTGCACTGCTTGGAGAGTTTACAGCACAAGGGGAGAGCTTGTCGAGCTCAAGGTGGCTAACAATGGCTACTTGCTAGTCTTTAGATCTAGGGTTTTTGAGCAGGCTCCTAGACTCCAAAAACCGAACCCCTAGACTCCAAAAACCGAACCCCTTTGCTTGGGCGTGCTCCTCCTCCTTTTATAGGCGTCCTGGGCCTCTTCTGCCCAAACATTTGGGCGGGAAGGGCTACCACATGGCGACGAAGGAGGAGGCACGGTGCACCGTAAAGGTGAGGTCTACCATAAAGGTAAAGCTCGTGGACGCGGTCCACGGCAGGGGAACGGCGTCACCAAAGCTGAAAAGGGGCACCGACCAGCTGGACTGGGAGCTGGCGCTTGCCGAGGTGGGAGGTGGCCCACGGTGACGTCGTCCTTGGAGCGTAGCTGCAGACTGTTTCCTTGTCACCAAAGAGGCAATACTCGTTGTCCGCTTTGCTTGGCTCCGCTTTGTTGACTGCTTTATACATGGAAACGGCAACTGCGGCGTTGTCGTCATCGCGCGTAGGCACGCGCGTCACTCTGCACACGGCGCAGAGCCCATGTGCGCTCTGCCGCGGGGGCAGAGATGGCTTCACGAGGAGGGCGCTTCGCGAGGCGAAAAGCCTCGCCAAGCCCTTCAGCTTGGTCCTTGGCAGAATTGCGGGCGGCGTCGGAGACGCCTTGTCGAAGAGCGATCCCTCGCCAAGGGAAAGAACCCTTGGCGAGGAGAAGAACACTTCGCGAGGAGAGAAATCCTCGCGAAGCTCGCCAGGCTTGGAGAGCCTGGTCCTTAGCGAAAATCATCCAAAGAATCTTGTGGGCCCTGGCAGGCCGGCCCGTGGTACCCTGGTTTCCACTGTGCCGACAGTAGCCCCCGGGCCCGCGATGGGCACGCCGAGGCCCATGGACGAAGGCGAAGCGTCGAGGGGCCAAAGATGCCTGGCAGGGCCGCGACACGTGTCACGCAGCGGTTGCGCCCGCGGCCACGACCTCCTCGGCTCCAACGGGCGACGTGGTGGGGCCCGCCACGACTCGAGTGCTGGTCAATAAAGCCTGGGCGCGCAGGCGGTGCCCATTACTTCTCCCGTAACTCCTCCGCACACTTCTCCCCACGCTTCCAATCTCTCCAGAGAGCTACAATCTCCAGAGCACTCTTCTTCTTCTCCGGCGACCATGGCACCCAAGAGAGCAGCCGCCGACTTGAAGGGCAAGGCCACCGCGCAGGCGAGCTCGTCAGCGGTGGCGGCGCGGGCGGGCACGTCCGCGGCGATGGCGCGCGCTGCTGCTCTCGAGGGAGCACTGCCGCGGACGCGTGTCACTGCGGCGACGATAGCGACGGTGCGCCACCTGGCGGCGGCGATGAGCACGGCGCCACCGAACTGAGGCCGGCCGGTAGCAGGCTCACCGACACCTTCTACCCCATCTTTCTTCATACTCTCTACGCCGGCCTGGTACCACCATTCTCTGATTTCCTCCTGGCGATCTTGGAGACGTACCAGATCCAACTCCTTCATCTTCATCCCAACTCCATCCTCATCCTTGCCATCTTCGCCCACTTCTGCGAGGCCTACGTCGGCATCCGCCCCTCGGTGGCGCTCTTCCGCAGTTTCTATTCTCTTCGGAACTCCGCCAAGGGCGAGCGGCTTGGGTGCGTCTCCTTCCGCATCGTCGACGCCAGGAGTGACAACTACATCCCCATCGCCTGGAGTGGCGAGGACGCCGTCACCAAGGTGACGAAAAAGGTCGACAAGTTCTGCGAGAAGTGGCTCTTCGTCGACGCCAAGGCCACACACCCTCTCCTGGAGGTGCCCGAGGCGCCGCCGAGGAAGTGGGCGCGCTGGGCGAGCGCGGACTTCAGGGGCTCGAAGCTTGACGCGGTGTACGTGTACATCCGTCACATCCGCGAGGCAGGGGTCACCGGCCAAATGGTGGCGAAGGACTTCACCAGGCGCCGCATCGCTCCCCTCCAACAGCACGCCGAGCCGGTGTGGCGATACGACGGCAAGGACGACGCCATGCGGCTAAGCAGGGACGGCTTCGAGCCTGATGTGCTCCGCCAGATTATGAACGTTCTCTTCACATCGCCGGAGATCCCGTCCGCCAAGAAAGAGGCGGCCAAGCCGCTCATTGTCTTCGCCGAGGAGAGCATAGAGGAGCAGCGCTCGCATATGCCCACGTTCGACGAGTGGGGAATCGTGCCCGCGGGGCACAGCGGGCCTCGCCCTAACCCGTGGGCGGCGGAGCCGGAGTACGTGGATGAGGCTCCTGAGGCTGAGGAGGCCGAGTCCGCCGAGGAGGAGGCCTCGAGAAGCGAGGACCCCCTTGGCGAGGACGAGGCTTCAAGGGGCGCTGACCCCGTCGGCGAGGGCGCCGGATCTTCGAGGAGCGCCCACGCCGAAGTGGACCTCCAGGTGCTTTCCTCCGGCGACGAGGAGGACGCCTTCCGCATCGTCCGCTCCCAGCGCGCCGAGGAGGAGGAGACGAGCGGCGGCGGGAGAGGGCGCTGCGAGCCCCGCTCCAAGGCGGTCCACGACAGGAGGGCCGCAACCGCGGGAGGCATCCCTCGCGCGGAGACAGGAGCGGCCCGGGAGGAGGCCGGAGCAAACCTCATCCAGCCTCCCAAGGCGAAAAGAGGGTGTGGGTGATGGCTGTCGAGTAAGCCCTCGACTTCCCCTTCTTCCTCAATATTTCACTTTAAGAATTCCCCCCTTTGAAGGATTTTCGACTTGTCTTCCTTTCAGGCAGCCCGCGGAGCCAAAGAGACGGCGGCTCGGCGGGGCTGGAGGGACCACCAGCGTCGCCATGGAGACGCCTGCAGCCGGCGAGCCGCAGCAGGCAGTTGTTTCTCCCGCGGTCGAGCACCGCGCGGAGACGGTGACGGCCGAGGAGATCGTAGCGTCGCCGATTCGGGCGGCGACTCCTCCAGCGGCGGAGCACCGCGTGGAGGAGGAGACCGCAGAGGCGGCGGCGTCGCCAACCAGGGCGGCGACTCCTCCAGTCCAGCAGGAGGCGGAGGAGGAAACCGTGGACGAGGACATCGTCGCGGAGCCGCCTCCAGAGGAGGGGGCCTCGAGAAGGGCTGACGCGCCTGGGGCCGCGGCGGACGCGGCCGTTGCAGAGGGGGCCGGAGGCGCCCCTGTGGAGCAGGAGGCAGAGACACCTCTGGAGCCCCCGAGCGACGGGGCCAGGGGCGAGGAGATGCCCAGCCCCCTGAGGGCTCTCGACGCGGGCGGCGAGGGAGACGCCCCCACGAGCCCTCATGCCGCGGCGGGGGCCGCTACAAGTTCGGGGCAGGATGCCCTAGGCGCCTCGACAAGTGTCGAGGGACCTGCACCCAGCAGCAGCGTGGGAGTCTCCTTGGCGCTGCAAGCGCCGCATCGCCAAGCGGCCTATCGCCGGATCGTCCTCAACCGGGCGCGGCGAGCGCTCGACGGGCTGGAGGAGCAGCTCGCCAAGGAAGAAGACACCCTGGCGGAGGAAAGGGCAAGGCTTGGCGACGCCTGGATTCTTCTCCACGAGAGGGTGGAGATGTGTCGCCGGCAAGACGCGTCGGCAAAGGCGGCTCGCGAGGAAGCGATCCGCTTCGCCAAAGAGACCCGCGACAGCGTCAAGCGGGAGGCGCAGGAGGTGATGGAGGAGCTCGACGCCGCCAGGGAAGCACTTGAGGCGGAAACCACCTCCAAGCATGACGAGCTGGCGGCCGCGAAGCAGAAGCTCGCCGCCGACTCTGAGGCCGCCAAGGCCAGCCTGAACGAGCTCCGCGAGCAACTGGACGCCCGCGAGGGGCAGCTGGCGCCTCGCGAGGTCGAGCTGAAACGGCGCGAGGAAGAGCTCGCCCTCCAGGAGAAGGAACTGCAGCGGCGCGAGGAGCAGATCCAGCTGCTCGCGAAGGACCAGGCCACCCGCGAGGGGCAGCTGGAGGAGCGTGAAGGTCGGGTGGCCACCGACGAGGCCAACCTTGCAGCGGAGCATAAGAGGCTCCAAGAAGAGGCTGACCTCAAAGT
This sequence comes from Puccinellia tenuiflora, assembly GCA_012064385.1. NCBI lineage: Eukaryota > Viridiplantae > Streptophyta > Magnoliopsida > Poales > Poaceae > Puccinellia > Puccinellia tenuiflora. The sequence continues at coordinate 18,899 of QRDG01000352.1, forward strand.
CAAACTCGTCCGCGAAAACCTCTCAAAGGAGTATGACGAGAAGGTCGCGAAGCACGAGGACCGCCTCAAGACCAAGCGCAAGGAGCTCGAGAAGCGCGTCAAGGAGCTTGAGCAGGAGGAGAAAAGGTTGACCTCCTGCCTCGAGGTCTCTCAGGAGGCCCAGGCGCGCGCCGAGGGGAACGCCTTTGCCTTGGAGAGGGACCTGGACGAGCTCCGGCAGCAGGTGGGGCCGGTCGCGGCCCTGGTGGAGCAGGCACGAGACCAGCGCCAGGTTGACCGGTTCATGACGCGCCAGCGTCAAAGCATTCTCCAGAGCTTGGTGAGCCGCGTGCGCGCCGTCGGGAGAGATCTGAGGATCGACGTTCCTTCCTTCTCCGCGGCGACCGACGACGAAACTTCATACTCGCACTTCTTCGAGCAGTTCCTCGGAAAGCTTGAAGGATTCGCGAAGAGCTTCGACAAGCGTGTCGTGGAGGAGAGCCGCGACCTCCTTGTCGTCGCCGTCACCAACGTCTTCAGCAACCTCGTGAGGCTCCAGCCCTCACTTGATCTTGAGGACGTGATGGCGCCACCGCGCGCCATCAGCGACAAAGCGCGGGAGACCGCCAAGCAGGCCGCCATCGCGTATGCCAAGAAATTCGACCAAGTCTTGGTCGATGAAGACGAAGGCGACGGCGAGGGAGGTGCCCTAGGGGCAGGAGCTGGCGCGGATGGAGCGGGGACCTCGGGAGGCGCGATGGCCTGAACTCCTTCCTGTAGCTGAACGTGCCAAGGGCACATTTATCTTAGCCATTTTGATTGTAAACTTTGTAAAAACTTGTCAAGTTATATTTGAGTGTGCTTGTGAATGTCCCTCGGGAAACCTTTGTCTTTCCCCCTCATGTCTTTTTCGCTCTACGTCTTAGGACCCTCTCTTAGCGCTACACCACCGCCGCTTCAGTATGTGCGAGTCAGTGCTCCACAAGTCCGGAGGGTGAGTGAGGCCTCAAGAAGTAAGAGCTCCGCGAAGCGCGATGCTTGGGGCTCCCCTTTGACGTGCAAGCAGCCCATGAGGCATAGGAGAGAGAAAAGAGACTCGAGGAGCAAAGACCAGCAAGAGGAAATTCTACCAAGTTCTTGTACTTAGCTTGACGAGGCGTTTCCGCCTTGAGGATGGTGTTGGTGCCCTGGCGAGGCGTTGTTGCCTTGGAGAGGGTGCCTGAGGCTTGGAGAGCCTGTTTTCCTGCACTTGGAGAAATAGGCATACCCACAAGCAATAGATAGCTAAGGAATCTTATGGTGCTCGTAGGTTCCTTCATGTGTGTCTCGCGAGGAGAAACAGGCACCAAGGTTTTGGTGATCCTTGGTGAGTTGACGTGCGCGGGAGCTGACCCATGAGTTCAGAGCTCCTTGGGAGTTGACATGCATGAGAGCTGACCCGCAAGTTCAGAGCTCGGATCCCTTGGGTTTTAGGCGCTGCCGGGATGCTCCCGTGGCATGGCACCCTGTTAGCCCCCGCTCGTGAGATACACAGGAGGGATCATACGAGCAGGAATGAACAGTAATAACAGTTTTGTCGAAGTCGCAAAACATGCTGGCGCGATGCGCAAAGGTTCAGAATGACCTGAAATAGGTGTTCATTACACTGGCGTGGCCAGGAGTTTTTCTTCTTTGATGATGAAGTGTTGCTCCTCCGGGAGCGCGCTCCCCTATTTAGGAGGCAGGTTGGCGCCGACGGTGACGCAAGCCCCCGAGCCGCTCGCCTCCAGAGACACTTGTTTTGTCGCGGCCTTCTCCTGGGAGAACAACTGCTTCTTCTTCGCGGGGGGCCTCGGGAGGGGTTCCTCGTCCTCGTCAGCGGGTGACGCCACCGCGGCAGCCTTGTAGGCCGCCTGCGCAGCATACAGGGCGTCCGAGACCACGCCGCGGATGACAATGGTGCCACCCGAGCCAGGGAGCTTGACGAGGTTGTAGGCGTGGTGGGTCACCGCCATGAATTTGGCGAGGGCGGGGTAGCCGAGTATGGCGTTGTAGGGTAGGCCGATGTGCGCGACGTCGAAGTCGATCAGCTCGGTGCGGTAGTTGGCCTGGGTGCCGAAAGTGACGGCGAGCCTCACCTGCCCCAGGGGGTGGTGAGACCCTCTGTCACTCCCGAGAAGGGCCTGGTAGGCATGAGCCGCTCGTAGGGTACCTGCAGCTTCTCGAATGTCTCGACGGAGATGACGTTGAGGCCAGCACCTCCATCAATGAGCGTCTTAGAGATGGCGATATTGTTGATGGTGGGGGTGCAGACCAACGGGATGGTGCCAACGGTTGAAGTGGACTTGGGGTGATCGCCGGAGTCGAAAGTAATGGGGCACTGGGACCACTTGAGGGGCCTGGAGGCCTCGACTCCGGGGAGGGCTGCCGCGACCTCGCGAGCGAGTTGCTTGAAGTGGCGGTTGGAGCGAGGGGCCTGAGCCCCGCCAAGGATGCAAGCGGCTCCACGAGGTACCTGGTAGCCCTCGTCAGCCTCGGCAGGCAGGTTGTCGTTTGCGGGCTGGGCAGCATTGGCCTGGGGGTTCTGCTGGTAGTTGTTGTTTCCAGCGTCGCCCCCCGCGGCCGCTGCGGCCTCCGCCGCGGCCTCCGCGGCCTCCGTTTGCCTCGCGAGCCTCGCGAGCCTCGCGAAGCCTCTTGATGTCGAAGCAGTCCTCGGTGGCGTGAGAGTGCCTGTTGTGGTAGATGCAGAAAGGACGATCATCCTTCTTCTCAGGTCCTGCGGCTAGAGTAGCAGCTTGGCGAGACTGCTTGGCGTCAGGCTCTGCCGCGAGGACCGCAGTAGTCTTGCGCTTCTCAGAGGATTTCTTCTTCTTGGACCCCTCGGCGGGGTCCCCTGGCTCGTTCTTGACGAACAAGCGACCCTCTTCAGCCTTGGCGCACTTGTCCGCCAAGTCGAAAAGCTTGACGACGGTGGTGATGTTGTCGTGGATGCCGAGCTTCTCGAGCATCCGCACGTCTGTGACCCCAGCCTGGAAGGCCGAAATGACCTGCGCGTCGGTGGCGTTGGGGATCTTGTTGCGCACTTGGCTGAAGCGCTGGATGTACTTGCGGAGGGTCTCGCCGGGCTTCTGACGCACGGCGCGGAGGTTGTTGTAGGTGAGGCCGCGCTCGTACGTGCCCTTGAAGTTGGCGACGAAGCACCGGCAGAGCTCCTCCCAAGAGTTGATGGACTCGGCGGGGAGGTTGGTGAGCCATGAGGACGCAGAGTCCTTGAGGGCCATGGGGAACCAGTTCGCCATGACCTTGTCATCGCCCCCGGCGGCCTGGATGGCCAAAGAGTAGAGTTGCAGGAACTCCAGGGGGTTGTTCTTGCCGTCGTAGCGCGGAGGGAGGTCCGGCCTGAACTTGACTGGCCAAACGACGCGACGAAGGCTGCGAGTGAACGCGGCCGTCATGCCGTAGGTGACCGTGCCGTTGGCAAGGGTGGCGCCCGGCGGTGGCGACGTCCTGGACGGCGCGGTTGCGGCGTTCTTGCCCGCGCTCGATGCTCACGCGTGCGTCCTCAGGGGCTCGCTGCACGATCTGGTAGTCATGCGGCGACGACGCGTGCGATGCAGCGCGGCCGTCGCGAGGAGGAGCCCCCGCTGGAGCAGGTTGCGGTGCAACCGGTGGAGCCGGAGCGGGTGTGGGTTGGAGAGGAGGCGCGGGAGGTGCGCCGTGCGCCACGTCCCCCACGAGCGCAGAAGGAACCAGGGAACGAGACGGCGTAGGTGCCGCGGCGCGAGCGGCGCCGATGAGCTCGGCAACGCGGTTGAGCCAGGCCTCCTGAGCCGCCGGCGTGGGGCGGTACTGCAGCAGCTCCTGCGCCATGAGGAGCGCAGTCGCCGGGCTGGGCGCAGGGCGGCCCAGCGAGGAGGCAGCACGGTCCCGCGACGGGGGCAGGGAGGAGGCCTCCTCTTCGCCGAGGTCGTCCTCAGCGTGGTCGATGTCGTCGTCGTCGGGGTGCTCGACGCGGGGCTCGGGGTCGACGCGGCGCTCCGGAGCAGAGCCCCCACGCGGGCGGCCACGCGGGCGGCCTGCGGGAGCGGTGGCGGCGCTAGCCGTCCGGCGAGCGAGACGTTCGGCACGAGAACCGGCCATGGCTGTGTCGAGGATGAAGACGCGCCTCAGCCCCCTACCTGGCGCGCCAAATGTCGGAGATTGTCCCCGGGAACTAGGGGTGTCTCCAAGGTATCGTGTAAGGGGCTGAACACGGAGTCAAACAATCCACAACGTGCTCCGGCGACGGTGCTCGTCAGGCTCGCTGCGGACGACACTGCAGAGATTGACACAAGGTATTACCCAGGTTCAGGGCCCTCTTGTGGAGGTAAAACCCCTACGTCCTGCTATGGTGTATTGCACTGCTTGGAGAGTTTACAGTACAAGGGGAGAGCTTGTCGAGCTCAAGGTGGCTAACAATGGCTACTTGCTAGTCTTTAGATCTAGGGTTTTTGAGCAGGCTCCTAGACTCCAAAACCCTAGACCAACCGAACCCTTTGCTTGGGCGTGCTCCTCCTCCTTTTATAGGCATCCTGGGCCTCTTCTGCCCAAACATTTGGGCGGGAAGGGCTACCACATGGCGACGAAGGAGGAGGCACGGTGCACCGTAAAGGTGAGGTCTACCATAAAGGTAAAGCTCGTGGACGCGGTCCACGGCAGGGGAACGGCGTCACCAAAGCTGAAAAGGGGCACCGACCAGCTGGACAGGGAGCTGGCGCTTGCCGAGGTGGGAGGTGGCCCACGGTGACGTCGTCCTTGGAGCGTAGCTGCAGACTGTTCCCTTGTCACCAAAGAGGCAATACTCGTTGTCCGCTTTGCTTGGCTCCGCTTTGTTGACTGCTTTATACATGGAAACGGCAACTGCGGCGTTGTCGTCATCGCGCGTAGGCACGCGCGTCACTCTGCACACGGCGCAGAGCCCATGTGCGCTCTGCCGCGGGGGCAGAGATGGCTTCACGAGGAGGGCGCTTCGCGAGGCGAAAAGCCTCGCCAAGCCCTTCAGCTTGGTCCTTGGCAGAATTGCGGGCGGCGTCGGAGACGCCTTGTCGAAGAGCGATCCCTCGCCAAGGGAAAGAACCCTTGGCGAGGAGAAGAACCCTTCGCGAGGAGAGAAATCCTCGCGAAGCTCGCCAGGCTTGGAGAGCCTGGTCCTTAGCGAAAATCATCCAAAGAATCTTGCGGGCCCTGGCAGGCCGGCCCGTGGTACCCTGGTTTCCACTGTGCCGACACCCAGCGGTGGTGCTCCCTGCCTCCGCCATGGAACCTTGTTCTCTCCCCAGCGGTGGTGCTACGGACCGTTAGCGGTGGTGCTGCCATCGGTGTCTCGCGGTGCTACTGTAGGTACGTGGCATTGCTACCACGGAAGGCCGACGGAGCTGCCATTGGCTTGCGGCATTGCTACCGACGTTGAGCGGCGCTGCTACAATCGACTGGCGGTGGTGCTCCCAGGAGCCAACGGAGTAGCTATTGACGTTGGCGTTGCTGCAATTGGAGGATGTCGCCGGAAGAATTTTTGCTACGATGCTGCAATATAATATATTTTTTGCTATTATAGTTTTGTGGTATTGCTACAATAGCACAAAGGTTTTGTAGTTATGCTAACAACGTGTACACGTCTCGCGGCGTTGCTACCGATGGTGCATGTCATTGCTTCCGACGAGCCGACGATGCTACCGCCGTGCGGTGTTGCTACCGACGGCACGTGGCGATGCTACCAATGACGTGTCGTTGCTACTGACGAGCCAACGATGCTACCCGATGCTATCCTGCAAAGCTGATGCTACATGACGGTATCCGGCAAAGCTATGAGAAGATGTTGCCAACGTCTTGCGTTGGTGCTACCGACGAGCTCACGATGCTACCGACGGTATCCGGCAAACTACGAGCGGATGGTACAAACATCTCGCGACGTTGCTACCGACGAGCCGGCGATGCTACCGGTGGCGCATGCCATTGCTACCGACGAGCCGGCGATGCTACCGACGGCGCATGTCGTTGCTACCGACGAGCCGGCGATGCTACCGGTGGCGCATGCCATTGCTACCGACGAGCCGGCGATGCTACCGGGTGCGCGCGACATTGCTACCGACGGCGCAGTGATGTTATCGACGGCACGCGGTTTGCTCCGTACAAGCATGTAGGATAGTGCGAGTTGGCGATGCTACGAATAAAACTTTTTTTCCATAGAAGCATTTGATACGAACAAAACAAAAAAATTGCTACAACGGTTTTGTAGTTTTGCTAACGTGTCCACGGCTCGCGGTGTTGCTACCGATGACGCATGACATTACTACCGACGAGCCGACGATGCTACCAGCGTGTGGTGTTGTTACCGACGGCACGTGGCGATGCTACCGATGGCACGTGTCATTGCTACTGATGAACCGACGATATCCGGCAAAGCTATGAGATGATGCTACCGACGTCTCGCGCTGTTGCTACCGACGAGCTGACGATGCTATCGACGGTATCCGACAAAGCTACGAGTGGATGTTACAGACGTCTCATGTCGTTGCTACTGACGAGCTGACGCGCGACGTGCTACCGACGACACGCAACGATCTTACCGACGACGCGTGTTTTGCTTCGTAAAAGCATCTACGATTGTGCGACCGGGCGATGCCTCGCCAGAGTTCTGGAGGAGGACGCTACCACGGACCATCCATGTTGTTGCATCGGCGACGCCGCGTCGGGTAGTCTCCAATGTTGTCAGCAAGGTCTCGTCAGATTTGCTACAGTAGCAAAAATTTGCTACAAATATAACGTTTTGCTACGAGTAGCGTAAAAATTTGCTACGAATGAAACTTTTTTCATGTGCGACGAAAGCAAACCACGGAGCTACCAGGCAGCAACCACGGAGAAGCCACACAGCTGCCGTTGGCCTTGGACTTGTTTTCTTTTGCAGCGCATGCTCAGCTTTGGAGTTGTTTTCCGTGTGTGCAAACGACACAAAGGAGTGGTGGGATGTGGAAGGTCTGTGGGCTCCACCCACGTGCGGTACCAACGTCCAACGAGAGCAGCACGACGCGGAAGGCACCGGAATCACGAGGTAAATGAAACGCGCGCGGACGACCCACACCCAACGAGAGCAATCAGACGGACGTGGTCTGCCCGATCAGACGGTCCGCGAGGCGGAGGATGGATTCACGCCATCGTCCGGGGGACGCGCAGCGCGATCCTGACTTTTATCCGGACTTTTCCACCAATTCCCGCACATGCGCGCACGAGGCACGCTTTCCAGCTGACCGTTTAAAGTTGGACGAGTGTTGTCGCGGCAGCCACACTAAAACACGCACGACACACCGAGAGGCTGCTGCGATCGCCGAAACGAGAAACCCAACCAACCGTCGAGACCCGGCGATCTGATCGCGATGGCACCATCGGGGCCGACGGCGGACGCGGTGGTCGACGCGCGGAGCGGCTACTGCGCCGTGACGCGCGCGTTCCGGAGCAAGCGCGCGGACGTGCCGCTCCCGGCCGACCCGGACGTCGACGTCGTCACTTTCCTCGCCTCCCGCCGCCACTCGGGCGTCGTCGCGCTCGTCGACGCCGCCACGGGCCGCCGGACCACCTTCTCCGAGCTCTGGCGCGCCGTGGCCGGCGCCGCCACCGCGCTCTCCGCGCCGCCCTTCTCCCTCCGCAAGGGCCACGTCGCGCTCATCCTCTCCCCCAACTCCGTCCACTTCCCCGTCGCGGCCCTCGCCGCCATGTCCCTCGGCGCCGTCGTCACCACCGCCAACCCGCTCAACACCCCCGCCGAGATCGCCAAGCAGGTCGCCGACGCGCGCCCCGTCCTCGCCTTCACCACCCGCGAACTCCTCCCCAAGCTCCCCCGCGACGACGGCCTCCGCGTCGTCCTCCTCGAACCCGAATCCACCGGCCACCAATCCCCCGCCGACCCGCGCGTCGTCGCCACCGTCGAGGAGATCTCCGCGACCTCGCCCGACCCCGCGCGCCGCCGGGACCGCGTCACGCAGGACGACCAGGCCACGCTGCTCTACTCCTCGGGCACGACGGGGCCGAGCAAGGGCGTGGTGGCCACGCACCGGAACCTCATCTCCATGGTCCAGATCGTCATGAACCGCTTCCGCCTCGAGGACTCGGACACCACGGAGACCTTCCTCTGCACGGTGCCCATGTTCCACGTCTACGGCCTCGTCGCCTTCGCCACGGGGCTGCTCGGCTGCGGCGCCACCGTCGTGGTGCTCTCCAAGTTCGAGCTGCCCGAGATGCTGCGCTGCATCAGCGCCTACGGGGTCACCTACCTGCCGCTCGTGCCGCCCATCCTCGTCGCCATGGTCGCGCACCCCAAGCCGCTCCCTTTAGGACAGCTCCGCAAGGTCCTCTCCGGCGGCGCGCCGCTCGGCAAGGAGCTCATCGAGGGGTTCAGGGAGAAGTACCCGCAGGTGGAGATCCTGCAGGGGTACGGGCTCACGGAGAGCACGGCCATCGGCGCGTCCACGGACTCCGCCGAGGAGAGCCGTCGGTACGGCACGGCCGGGCTGCTGTCGCCCAACACCGAGGCCAAGATCGTCGACCCGGACACCGGCGAGGCACTGCCAGTCAACCGCACAGGCGAGCTCTGGATCAGAGGACCATACGTTATGAAAGGTATATATTTTTTTATTAAAACCATGTGCACATCATTCCGCCGTTTTCATGTTAATAATTTAGACGATCCGGCATTTCATTGGATTCGCGAGCTGGAATTTCGAATTTAGAATGTCTTCCTGGACTGGATCACTGCGTATCATGAACGCACTAAACGTGTTCTGAATTAACAAAAAGTACACCTACAGCTACAGTTCTGTCCGACGGTGCGCTGTTATGGTCTGAGTAGGAGTATTTTACATGGTCTGAGCAGTTTGCCAATTATATGTTCCTGGTTTCCTTTTGGCAGCAGTAGTTGTCATCTTTAGTTAGTGGGTTGTGTGATGCTTCATGATTGTGTCGTTTTGCTCTGCTCTTACTAACTTTTGTGCAGTATAGGAAAAGGTTGGTTTGTCATCCATCAATATTGGCATTGACATTTCTTCCACAGATAAGATTTTTTCTTTGAAATTAGAACTTAAAAACTTAGCCCCTAAATTACAAAAACCATTTAGATTCCAGGCACTATTGGTTTTGCTCAGGTGGCATCCGATTCCGCAAAATCAAAGATATATAGAATACGGGAATTATGAAAAATAGAAATTCTAGGGAAATTTAGAAATTCCTACAGGAATTAGATTTCAACGAAAGGAAAATATTGAACTAGGAATAATGTAAAAACCAAAACATGTAAAATGAAAAATGAAAAAACATGAAGTATCATTAAAAAAAAGGTGAAATGGAAAGAAACAATTTGTAAGCATTCATAAAATAAAACAGGAGAGTTGGTCATGCTTGTTAACCACATTCAACATCCCACTTGGTTTTTTTATAAATGTTCAGAATTATTTTTCATGTTTCCTAGAATATCAAAGTCCTCTTTCTTTTTATCTAATTTTTGTGGTTTTGATTATTTTAGTATCCTAGTTTTTTCTGGCAATTCACTTTTTTTTTGTAATTTTGTCCTTCACTTTGTGCTATCTTTATAATTTTTAGACTTTGTTTCAAAAAATCCTGCATGATAATATGAGATGTTCTCAAAACCATGGAATTCTACGAACTTTAATAGATGCACTATTTTCTATTTCTAAGATCACAAAATCTAAAAAATGTTCTATAAAATTACTTTCATTTTTTCTTCGATTATCCTAGTTATTTTTTTATTTTTCCTGGTAAATATTCATTAAACCTTGTGTCCTAAATAAGTTATCAGTTCGTTAAAAGAACATAAAGGTCCATATTTGTTTTGTAAAGTTTCTGAAATTTTAAATATTTTCCTATATTTTGTTCCAAATTAGTTGGGCTAAAGTATTTTTTTCCTCCTAACTTTGTTATTGATTTGGGTAGATGCATGTGCTAAACAGTCGCTTTCATTGGGAAAAAGTCTACATATTTTTTACACATCAGGGGCCAAGAATTTCTGATGTCGGAGTTGAGGGCCCCAACTTAGACTTTGACAACATTTGGGCGACCAAAATCATACAAATTGTCTAGAGATATATTACATGCTGTAATGAATCTCAGTCAGTGGGATGCTAATTATTATATAATTTATTAACCTTGAATCACTTTAGAAAAGCGGAAGTTTCTACCCATGCACCATGGAGAAGGAAGACTAAACTGATTACTGGGATGCAACATCCACGCAGTAGTTGATTTTTTGCTTCTTTTCGTGTGACTGTAGAACGTCTTCTGGCTGCTTACATTGTATGGGCTAGAGGTCATTTTCACATCACCATATACATCAGTAGGATAAGGGGGGAATTTATTATTTGCCACGTTTTACTTCTAATCTTTATAATTTGTCACACATTACTTGGACTTTTATTATTTGCCATACATTAGTCTAATTAACTCCTTACTAATTTGCCACGTTCTCCTTTTACAAGTATACTGACTTTTTTTAATCTTTGAAAGACACTGTAAATACAGTACTGTCCTTGGCTAGAGCTAACCAGATAGGGACCGGCATATATTGATTAGATTTATCTCGTTAGCAAACAGAACGTAGGGGAGGAGAACAGGGGAAGAACAGAGGAACTCCCGCCGGCAGCATCGGCCGGACACCACGGACGGACCAGGCATGATCAGCTATCAATGACCTTCTCTCAATGGTTACCACGGGACTTCCTCCCAGCGGCGACCATGGACGTTTCTCCCGGCGGCGATCACGGACATTCCTCACGGCGGCGGCAACGCGCATGTGTAAACGTGTGTCGTCGCGTGCACCGTGCAGGTAACTGAGGGACAGAGCGCACGCCGCTGGACTGGGCGGCGAGGATGTGCATCCCGGCGGACGCCACGCGGGACAGAGCGCACGCCACTGGGCGGCGAAGTCCCGTGGTCGCAGCCAAGAGGAAGGTCCGTCCTCGTCGTTTCGTGGTTGCCAATCGCGCCTGGTCTGTCCATGGTGTCCGGCCGTTGCCGCCGGCGGTAGCTCCTCTGTTTTTTCCCTGTTTCTCCTTCCCCTGGGCGCTCTGTTTAATGACGAGATGAATCTAATCGATATGCCGGTTGCGTACACGTACTGTATTTACAGTGTCTTCCAAAGTTTAAAAAAAAGTCAATATACCTGTAAAAGAAGAATGTGGCAAATTAGTAAGGAGTTAGACTAATGTATGGCAAATAATAAAAGGTCAAGTAAAGTGTGGCAAATTATAAAGAGTCAAAGTAAAACATGGCAAATAATAAATTCCCCCGTAGGATAAGATTTGTGCTCCGATAGGCAGCAGTCCAAATAGAACAGGGTTATTTCGTTCTCAATATTTACACTTCTCCGGCAACAAACATATTGGAGAACTCCGTTTGTTAGGATCAGCAACATTCAAAGTCAATTTTCAGTGATTCAGTTTCCACACCATGGTTTCTGTTGTATTTCAGTCCCCCCAAGGAAGAAGAGTTAATTATGTGTCAGGAAATTTCGAAATATTTACTTCTCAGTCAACTACTCATAGTCGTAAGATAAAAAAAAATCTCGTCACTTGCGCACCTGCACGAATCATGAAGTCTGATCAAACGGTTTTTAGGGGTGACCTCGAAATATTTAATTTCTCAGGTAGTTGTAGACATGAATTAGTACCATTGGCATGGTGAACTTCTCCATCCAAACTGATAGATTTATATCCATCCTTGGACAAAAAAAAAAGATGATAGTAGAAAAGTAAGTGGTATTTTATTCGCTTCAGGCTATTTCAAGAACGCAGAGGCAACACAGTCGACAGTGACACCCGATGGATGGCTCAAGACCGGTGATCTCTGCTACATAGACGAGGATGGGTATCTCTTCGTGGTGGATCGTCTGAAAGAGTTGATCAAATACAAAGGCTACCAGGTAAAGATCACTGAATAACACAACACAGAGATCTCTTCTGAAAGGCAGGCTTATAGATTTTGTCACAGTTCCTTGGCACCTGAATGTGACTTGTGTATAAAATAGGTTCCCCCAGCAGAGTTGGAAGCTCTTCTACTGACACATCCAGAGGTTGCCGATGTCGCTGTTATCCCGTAAGTGTCATCAAGATATCGATAATCCGTTGATCACTCGACATGGTTGTTCCAAATTTCTGAAATGGTTTGGTCCTCTTCTGCAGGTTTCCGGACAGGGAGGTCGGCCAGTTCCCGATGGCCTACGTCGTGAGGAAGAAAGGGAGCAATTTGTCAGCGCACGAGGTGATGGAGTTTGTGGCGAAACAGGTGTGCAGAGCATGTCTCTAGAATGATAGAATCCAAGAAAATGAACCTTCATGTTCACTATTGATACAGAGATTTGTCTGACCTGGTGTTGTGTAATGTTCTACAGGTAGCGCCTTACAAGAAGGTCAGGAAGGTGGCGTTCGTGACGGATATCCCCAAGAATGCGTCCGGCAAGATACTTAGGAAGGATCTTATCAAGCTCGCGACATCCAAGCTCTAAAGTGAAATGCCAATTTGATTCAGTCGTGCTGCATTAGCGTTGGCTCATCGTCATTGTGAAATTAGCCTTATTTTGCCCTTTGTCCCAAGGCCCAGAGTTTTTTTTTTAAGATTTTCTGCATTCATATCACGAAATAATACAAAGTTGTTGACCCTTACAAGCACACTGAAACACAACCACAGGGGACCATGAACACCTAGAACATCCTAAGACAACCATAACACATGAAGATCTCCGGAGCCCTGTGTCATCATCCCAGAATCTTGAGAGAAGACCCCTGCAGCAGAAAGATCTGCAACCAAGCGCAAGCAGGTCATCATCTTCAACCACAGTACAATTGCCGCCCCGCTGCTTCCTCCTTCCTTGACACCAGCGCCGAGAAGGCATGGACACCAATCCAACACACCTGCAACAGCCGTCGCCATCTTTGGCTTTGAGTACCGCGAAAAGTGTCCCTTCCGGAAGGAAGAGAACTCGAGTCAACCGACCGGTCCAGCACCGCAGCCGGGCCATCCGCCCGGGCAAAGCAGGATCTCCCTCCAGCATCAGCGCAGAGGAAGGAGAAGAACAGCAGCAGCAAACCATACCGACAAGGAGGAAGAAGGGTCTTCTTCTCCATGCTTCCATCGCCCATCTGAGGACCCAACCGGCCAGTGCCGATGGACCTCCAGACACCATAGCCCGCGACCTCGACGAGATCCGGGGATCCCCCACCCCGCTGGCTCCTAGACGAAGGCAAAACCCTCGCCTGACCGCGAACGGAGCCCGGAGAGATTTATTCGGACGCGACACCACCGCAACGGCCTCGGCAGCGTCTCCCACAACCCTAACCCTACCACGCACCCGCCTAGCGGACAGACCCGAGGTTCCCCCTCCCTCCCGCCGCCGGAGCGGCCGACGGAGAGAGAGGGAACCGGCGGCGCCGGCGGCGGCACGCAAGGGATCCCTCGTTCGCCTCCTGGATCGCCTCGTGCGATCCCTTTTTTCCGGAGCGAACCGTCTTTTTCACGCAAGCTCTCCCCACACTGCTGTGAATGCACAATCAATTTCTTTACCAAGGCCCCAGAGTTTAATATCTGTAACTAAAGGATGTCATCAGTCATGTACATTGCTTCTATATATACAAGATCCGGGAGAGGTATATTGCTTCATTCGTACAAGCAAACCCAAAAAAAACTTTCCTAGTTTGAGGTGTTCTATCGGAGTGCAACATGGCCTATGTGCATACGGCATCATTTGTACAAGCAAACCCCAAAAAACTTTCCGAGTTTGAGGTGTTCTATCGAGTGCAACATGGCCTATGTGCATACGGCAAGTGCATTGTGTTACAATCAGAGTGCGTAGGGGACTGGCCAGTTTCCTGTTCAGTATATTCACTATACTACTTGGTCCAGCAATCTTTACTGTTTCGGCACAACGGTTACTTTGTTTTAGCAAATCGGAGAGCCTGATTGAATTGTAATAATATAAGTGTATACAAGCTATCTCCAGAGCGAAAATCACTTGTAGCTCCAGGAGAAAGCGTGTAGCTCCGGACCTCGAGTGAACTCGTTTTTTTTAATCGAAAAAATATCTATATGCACTTCAAAATTCTAAAAGAAAATCATACAAGTATATACATACCTAGTATGTACGAACCAAATTTGTACCGAAATATTTTTTATATGTGGCATGCACAAAAAAAAACAATGTTGAAAGAAAAAATGATTTACTTTTTGGTTTTTTAAGTCACAATTTTGTGATTTATACGTAGGCTAGCTACAATTCAACGTATTATCTAACAAAATCTGCAGATATGTAGATAACATGTGTATGTATACACATAATTATTTTTTTATAAAATTTTGCAACTTCAAAATACGATCTCTGATTATTTTTAAATACTGACATCACGGGACCCGAAAGCTAAAACAACTCTCTCAATCTAACCACCAAATATAGCGACCAACTGAAAGGTGAATTGATCACTCAATCTTGATCCAAACAAAATGCCTTCGACATTGGAAACCACAAATGGAGGTCAAGTTTCGGGGAAGCCCTTTATTAAAATAAATCTATAATCATATTTCAAAAAATATGAAAAGAAAGCATGGATATAGACAATGTTTGATTCTACCAATGTGCAAAATTCCGAATCAAAATAGTTTATATCTGTGCTACACAAAAATAACAATATCTCACGGATTTGGAAGAGTTGAAATTTTGCAGTGTTTACTATTTTCTAATGTCAGACTTTGTCATTTGTGCACAACACAAAATACAAGATATTTCTAGTTAATACAACATTTTCTATATCCAGGACTTCAAAATATGATTTTCAAATTTCACAGAATAAAGGACCCCTGTAGTTCGGGCTTCATTGTCCACTCTCACCACATGCATAAGGACCACATCATACTCATACAAATGGTGCCACAAAAACCTAACTTTAAATTCGGCCCATGTTTAGAGGAAAAAAAGAGGCAAGTCGTGAATAGTGAATGCAAGTTGGGCCATGAAATTAGACCCATTAACTCTACCACAACTGTTTTTTTTTGCTGAGGTTTGTGCAACAATTTTTTTTGCTGTAATGCAAGTATCTGAATTTTCGTACGAACATTTGGCGAGTATCTCACAGATTTGGAAGAGTTGAAAATTTGCACTGTTCACTACTTTCCAATGTCAGACTTTATCATTTTTGTCCAACACATAATACAAGATATTTCTTGATGCAGATTTAGCTCCCAAGCTCACATGCTCATGGCTATTTTGAAAATTCATATAAAATAGTAAAACATTCTAAAAAATGGACACCAAACATATGCACAAGTGTTTTAAATTCGTGCAAAGTTTCGTGATGAAATGGTATTTATTTTGCTCTGTGCGAAAAAAAACATTTTCATATGCGCAGACCACCAAAAATGTTATTTCATCACAAAAATTTGCACGTATGTAAACCATTTTCATATATTTGTTTTTTTTTTCAGAATTGTTTGATACTCCCTACGCTCCTAAATATAAGATGTTGTAGCTCCCTCACATTTTTTTTTCAATCCATGCATAAGATCTGCATGTATTTGATTAGAAGAAAGAAGTATGGCCAAGGGACGAAGTATACAGAATGCTGGTGGCCAACAAATAGGGAGAACAAAACGACCCTGAAAGATACAACATCAGAGAGAGAGACAAAACCGGATAGCACTACCTAACAAATGTGCAGAAGCATGGGATCTTGGGAAATTGGGCCACAACATATCTATGGTGCCACAGAAATCTAACTTTAAATTCGGCCCACGTCTAAACGGACAAAAAAAGAAGGCAAATCATGAATAGAGAATGCAAGTTGGGCCATGAAAATAGACCCATTAACTCCACCACAATTTTTTATTTTTCTGAGGTCTGTTCAAGAAAAATGTTTTTGCTGAGGTTTTCGTGTTGTGGCTTGAACTTGGGGTTAGAAACACTGTAATTGCTAGTCCCTGAAATTTTACGAACCTCTGGCGAATCTTTGGATGTGCGCACCGGGTGGGAGCACGTTCCTGTTTCTAAACTAAGCTAGGGCACATCCAGCAAACAGGGCGGAGTGCAGTTCAATGTAATCTTGAGAAGTTGACACAGCTTTTATTGGGTTTATTTATTCACTCCCATGCTCTCAGGCGTTATTAAAGAAAGGAAATCGTGGTTACTACCGCCAGCAATTCGACCGTACGTTAGTCCACTGATCGATGACGTAAAGAACTTGAAAAAACGTGGTAAAACCGGTAGGTGGTCGACACAGCAAACGCACAAAGAAGTCTCAGTCTGATGTAAGCAAAGGCAGATTACACATGTACCAGCACTAGCATTATATATATAGCTCGATCGGCGATGGACCTTTGATGTCCCAATCACACAAATCCCATTCCGTGACCTAGACATGGCTCAGTACAGTCAAACCGCAGAGGATGTGCTAAGCATATGCATCCACGCACACACGTTAGGGCGGTGCTTTTCTCCTGCCCGATCTCCGACCGGTGGATCTATCGAGACACGTTAGGGCTGCAGTTATCTTCTAGATCAGTAGATTCGAGAGGCGCCGGTTGATGAATAAAGATGTGTCGAACGGGAAAGAGGAAAACGACTTAAAGTTCAGTTGAGCTACTTACTTACTAGCTCAGTACTCAGTGCTAGCCTAGCTAGAGCTGGAGCTGGATCATTTTGGAAGACGACGGAGGAACGAACGCACGCACGGCCCGGCAGCTGCAGGCTCCGCTATCAGACTCGGTGCGTGGGGCCGGGACGAGGCACAGGTTCTAGCACCTACCCGACGATCGAGCGCGCGCGTGGGCGACGACCTGATCGAACCGCATATGCTGCTGCACGCCGCCGGCCAAGCGAACCACGGCACGGCCGCGCAAGGCTCAGCTCGGCGCCCGAGAAGATGAAGCAGGCGTGACAAAACCGCGGCAGATTACGGCAGCACATAGGCGTTGCGGCGGGGCCAGCGCTGGTACAGGTGTTCGTCACCAGTCGCGGCGGCCGGCGACCGTCATGGTCCCAAAACGTGCGCTGGCTCGATCGAATCGGTAGACACGATCGACGACAGGCCAAAACGTGGTCGCCGTTCGCCGGCCGGCACGGTTCGTCTGCCGCCGCTTGTCCGGTTGCGTCACGGGGGCTGGATACCACATCTCGTCTGACGGACAACAAACTGACAGGTACGTACGCTGCACCTCACTAAAACAACATTATTATAGCATGAATGTGTCCGGCCCTGACTCTGTCTGTGGTGCATGCACGGCCGTACCATACCAGGTTTTTTTTGGCCTCGATCGAGCAGCTGGTACCATCGAACATGCCCAAACACTACGTGAATGGCGCTCGGCTTTTTGTCTGAGCGGTCGGCGTAGAGTCCGTGGATGTCAGCCCTCCGACTTGGCCGTCGGCGTAGAAAAAACCCTCGGCCCAATCTCGATGTATAAAAAGCTCCTCGGCGTAGGTTTCTCTACGCCGATGGCATTGCCCTCGGCATAGATATTTGGTCTATGCTGACGGTATTGCTCTCGGCATAACTCTCTTTTGATCATGGCTACTCACCGTTTTGATCATAACTTTTCCATTTGAAGTCGGATTTTGATGTTCTTTAGCTCGTTTCGCATAGTATAAGTAGATCTATAACAATGTTACCGAATTGGGGTTTTCAAATTATTTTTATAAATAAAAACAACTTGTTTTGTGAAGCAAGTACACAAAATATGATGCAAAATGGCACACATATAATTTTCACACAAATTAGTCCATATTTAAATGATAATACAAAAATATTAGGAATTTTCTCCCTTTCTACCTAATTTCTCACATTTAAATGACTTTATGCCGATTTTTCGAAAGTAATTCAAATTTGAACTACAAGTGTGTGATAGTTTGCTCTGAAATTTTTCCAAAAATCATTTTAAGATACACAAGTAGTGATTATTTTATAGAACTATCCATAGTTTTGGAAAACTCGACTTCTTTCAACGGATAGCTTTGTTGACCATTTTGATCATGTTTCCAAAGTCAAACGACCAAGATATAACTATTTTCATGAAATAGTTTGTGATAATGTTCTCATATTTGGAACATACGTGTATCTTGGTATGTGCAACAATGTTACCGAACTGAGGTTTTTCAAATTATTTTTATAATTATTATTTTTCATTTTCTAAATGTCAAAAACGACCTTTTTTGTGAAGCAAGTACACAAAATATGATTCAAAAGATGACATGGATATAATATTTGAATTCCTCTCATTTTTCTAATCGACTTAGACATTTTATTTATCAAATTTCGATTTACGAATTTAAAGATACGAATTATTCCATATTGAATGTAAACAGGAAAAAAATAAAGTAAAATTCATTTTATTATTATTTATTAAAAAAATTATTACATAATCATTGTTATTTATTCAAATAGATTTTTAAATTTAAAGTTTAAAAAAGTGTAACATCATGACCCAGAAGTTAATATGATTGATAGGACATCCGAGACCAAGAGCAGTAGCGAGGTTGCCTTGATAACAGCAACCACGTAAACGTGGCAACGTAACGAGGCAACGCCGCAAGCGCCATTTGGCTGTAGCAGCACACCCGAAGGCGTCCACCGCAAGACAACATGTACGTAGCACCAATTCCCTTAGTTCGGGTACCAGCACGCAAGCACTAGAAAGGCAACGGTGACACAAAGCCACAGGAACGACAGGACACGGCGCCGGTAGTCGGCCGCACGAAAACGGGGGATCTACCGGCAGACACGGGTCTAAAACCACTCATGCGCTCGCGTAGCCACAACGGTCAAGCCAACCAAGCCTTCCCCCACGCAGAGCACAGGGGAATCACTTGCATGTCGGCGTCCTGAGTGTCCACAGCGCGCGGGTGTTGCGCAACTGTAACGGTGATGTTACAACGGCAACGATTCTCCAAAGGCAACAAACCACCACGGATGCACCTCGAGCAGCCGGGAAAGAGTCCCCCATACGATCACATGCGCCACGCGAACTTCACCTTTTATGGAATCCGTCCGACTGGAACGCAAAAGATACCGGGGCGCCGACAGTCCCGACGTGACCGAAGACCCCACATGGACACGTTTTCCGAAGGCAACAATGTTTTCCGAAGGCAACTATCCGGAGCGACGCGTTACGCTCAAAGCAGCCCAAAATCATCAGTTTTCACGATGAAACCCACAGCAAACGCCTGGTTTTCGAAACCAGTCCATTTACACGACGGGACAGTGAGAACGTCATCCGACCAAGCCGACCGCTCCTTTGGCAGGGACCCGTGATTTCCGGCCGAAAACCCACCCTAGGGGACGTGTTTTCATATAAAACACGACCCTGCACCTTCTAACATCTCATTTGATAGCTACAGTAATATGCAAGGAATATAAAGCTTAAGCGTGTTGTGCTGAAGCAATTTAAGGATGGATGACCCCGTGAGAAGTTTGATCAGTGTAAGTACTTTGACCTGAGATTAAGTGTGAAATCATAGATTAAGTATGTGTCTACGTAAGAATTTTCGAAAAAGATTTAAAAAAATAAAATATAAAAATTTGAAATTTTTTTTTAAAAAAATTAGAAAAAAATATAACGACGGCAAGTAGGGAGAGCTATGCCGACGACAAATATATATGCGTCGAAGCCATATTATGCGCCGAGGACAGCCGTCGGCTTACCGCGTGTTTCCGTACTGAAAATAGGCAGGCGTTCAGACCATGTTTCTCGAGCGAGCGAGTGCGCCACTCAACATGGATTCTCCAAAGACAAACCGTCACATATAGCGACAAGATCGAGGGCATTAAGTCACGACGTCGGTGTGTGTTCGCACCTGCAATTCAGTGGTGATATATGTTTAGTACAAAGGACAAATTAACCATCCTAGGCGTGTCGACAAGATCAAGCGTACGCATGCACGCACGACGGATCGACATGACTGTTATGAACTTTAATGAGATGATGATGAAAAACGGTGATTAAATACGTTGCAGTGGTCGGTCCATGGAGTTGTTAGGTTTTGTCTGCTCAAATTGAATTTCGTCACTACTGCACTCTTCCGCCCCGATTCCTGGACACTCCCAGAAACCTGACGTGGTGGATTTTAGTTGCCGACGAACTGAATCCATTACTCGGCGGGTTCACGCATAAACTAGGACTGGGTTCATTTTTGTCAACCTTTCTTTAATGGTCAGATAAAATGTAACACTATTGTTTTCAGCATCCACTTCTATAAAAAAAATAAACTCTTTCATCTCTAAAAATGGGTATAGACAAGTTATTTTTGTTACGGAAACAGCCGGACTCTGTCCTGTGGTGAGCTTTTATTAATTATCAATAATCGTTACATCGTTTATAAAGCTACTTAACACAAAGCTAGGCACATCGTCCCAATTACAGCAATTTTTATCAGTAAAACACATTCTACCTACCTCATGTGCCAGTGTGCCACCTTATTTGTGTCCCTATGTATATGTTTAAATTGGACGGTTTCAATATCAAAAACTTAAATTGCACCGGTATCTCCCCCACCCACGTCTGCGTGGAAAGAAGCATCGACGTTAAGCTTGATCTGTAGATGTTTATGTCTAGATCACCTAGCTCCCGTATTAGTCACCATCTGTTTATAGCTTTAGCAAAGGATAGTGCTGAGCGTCCCCCGGGGGATCGGGAGGTTCCCATCCCCCGGGTCCCCGTGGTGACACGTGTCCCCATTTTTATTCCTAAATCCCGCTTTTGCTACCGGTAGCAAATAATAACCCCGCTTTTGCTCCAGGAAGCAAAAAACGGTTCGTCCAGAAAATAGAAAATGAAAAAACTGACTTCACCGGAGACCTCGCTGGAGATCTCACAGCAATAAAAATGTGCTATTGTAGCAAAAACGACTTCGCCGGAGACATCGCCGGAGATGTGGACGAAGACCTCGCCGGAGACAATCATAGCAAAATCTTTGTACTATTGTAGCAAAACCACTAAACTATTGTAGCAAAACAATTATTATAGTGTAGCAAAATTGCGCTACTGTAACGAAATCGACTTCACCGGAGACATCGACGGAGAGCACCACCGCGCTCCTTCGGCAGCATCGACGCCTTCGTGTGGGAGCACCACCATGTCCCATGGAGCACCGTTGCGCTCCTTTGACACCATCGCCGCTTCCGGTGGGAGCACAGTCGCCCTTCTATGGGAGCACAACCGCCCTTCTATGGGAGCATCACGGCGCTCCTTCGGCAGCAACACCTCTGGGCCATGGCAGCAACGCCTCCGAGCGCCAGCACGCGAGCTCTCCGGCGGCACCTCGACGGTGGAGGACGCCTCCGAGAGTGCTCCCTGTGGCAGACGGCGACGGGGATCAGGAGGGCGCCCTCGCCGAGGAGGCGTGCGGCGGTGGCCGGAGCAGGGGAAGGCGCACGGCGGCGACCGGGGTCGGGGGAGGCGCGCGGCGGCCTAGGAGGCGAGCGGCTGCTGCCGGGCTCAGGGGAGCCGCGCGGCGGCCAAGGAAGCGTGCGGTGGCGGCCGGGGTCGGAGGAGGCGTGCAGCGGCCGAGGAAGGCGTGGTCGGCCGCGGCGATTTGGAGCGGAGGAGGCACGGGAGCGGGGAAGGAGAAGGGGGGTCCGGGCGGAGGAGGAAGAAGGGAGGCTGGGAGAGGAGGGAGCTGGGACGGCCGGCCGGTGGAGGAGGCGGCCAGAGAAGCCCGGGTCGACGGGAGGCGCGTGGGAGGTGGCGGAGCTCGAGGCGAGACGGGCTCGCGCGGGTGCGGTGGATGGCCAGCTCGGGCCGGAGAAGGAGGCCGGAAAGAGGAGCAAGGGGAAGAGGGCACCGGAAGGGGGAGGAGCTCCGGCGGGGGCTGCTTGAGAGGAGGCCGGGGACGCGAGAGGAGGAGGTCGGGTGCGTGCGTGCTCGTTGGGGAAGAAAGGGAGCACGGGAGAGAAAGAAAAAGGATAAGAGGAAAAGGGGAGGACACGTGGAGCGCTGTCGACCCGGAGGACGGGAACGACGCGATCCCCCGGGGGAACCCAATCATTTCCATTTAGCAAAATTAGCGGGCATAGATAGGATAGAAATCTTGCAATGGTGGAGTGGAGGTACAAATTCATTGTGGGTCCGCTTCTTTCTCATCCACCAAAGATACCAACATGTAACCGAAATTGTTTCCTTTAATCCCATGTTCTCAAAGCCATGTATGGTAGTATTATCTTTCCGTCGGATCAGGAACTCTGAACTGCCGAACCTGCTCTTTTCGTATTGACGAGTTAGTTGGAGGCTCATTTGTTCGGAGGTAACACAACTTCTTTGCATGTATTATATTGGTTTCATTTTGAGGAATAAAATCGGCAGTGTAATCGACCAAAAAGAAACACAGCTTCTCTTCATCTAGTAAGGAATTACTACCTGTTTTCCACTTTTCACGGAAATACGCTGAAGCTCAAGCTGGAGTGCTGGACCATTGTTTCATAGGAAATAGGATGATGGATTAGGATGGGATCAGGTTCGTTCTATGTACGTGGCATCTCAACTTGATAGTGATAACCCAAAACTTGAAATATTTAAAAAAATGCTTCAAACGGCTAGGAGTGCACGACATCATTATAAGATATGGCTGGCCTTTGCCAAAAGGAAATTCTGATGTACGTGTACTAGTACGAAATAATAAAATATTATTAAAATGAAAAAAGAAACTGTGATGCCATGCATTACGCTAAACGAATTTGCCAACGTCGTCCTAGTATAGGGGGACATCCACCACGGAGTGATGCGTGCATCATTTTCCTTTTGAGGGCTCTTTGATTTAAAGGAATATCCTAGAAATTTTGTAGGATTGGATTTTATAGAAAATTTTTCTATAGTAGTTGTTTGATTTGTAGGATCATATTTTATAGCAATTAATCTCATATGAATCTTCGAGTGTAAATATCACAGGAAAAAAGCATTAGGTCATACACTCATACCTCATGAAATTTTTTTTCACTACAATCAAAGAAAATTCCACTTCCTATAGGATTCAAATAGGCATGACATCCCATTCCTGTAAGTCCTATCCCTATAGATTTTCTATCTAAGAATCAAAGAGTCCTGAAAACAGTCGACACCATATCATATCGATCATCGTGGAATATTTCTCTCGGCTTTGCGCATACGTGGCAGGCCAGCAGCACCTTTGGGCTTTGGCCGGCGGACGAGATGCATCTGCTGTACTTCGTGATAAGCCTGACTGATACTATATCCTTTCTCCCGTTCGGTGCGACCGTGCGCCTTTGCTTTCTCTCCACAACATAGTATTATGCAAAGGCAGCAGCAGCCGCCACTTCCGTTTTGTTCATTCCTATCTTAATCTTCTCCCACTCAGTCCCATCCCTCCATAATTCCATTCAAGTCTCTGCTCTCCCTTTCTGCGCACGCTCCGCATATCTAACGTACTACGCCTTCGATCCCATACCCTACTTATTTTATTTCAGTTTTGGTCTCTATGCTACATAGTGTGTTCTCATTCATCAGCGTAACAGGAGCATCCGTTGATAAAAAGAATCACTCTAAGGGCTCATTTGGTTGCGGGGGGAGAAATACCCAGGGAAAATAATCCCGGCCGGAAATCTGAGGAATCATGTGTAAAACTCCGGGATTCTGTTCCCGACCTCCGGACTAGGGGAAAATACACCCCGGGAAAAGACCGGGATCCCCCCGGGATTACAGTTACCAAATGAGCCCTAAGATATCATCTCATGCTATTGGAACTATTTAAATCAAATGGTTCTATTTTACAACCTTTCTGTCTTTCCTCCTCTTTCTCCGAACGGTCGCACACGTTTTAACTGCGGGCGCCGTTTCTCTTTGGAGGCGTTGTTGAAGAGTCTCGATTTACCACCCATCTCAAGTGGACGAGTCCCTGGTGAAAACTAGATCTCGGCTCCCATGTGAAGCCTGATCAGACAATGGCGACATGATTGATGTCGTTACCTCCCCCTTGAGGCTTTATTCTTGGAGGTCTTTCCTTTGATTAGCGTGCGACCCGGCGGTACGCCTTGACTCTCCTTGGCGAATCCTATGACCGACAACATTGTACCAGTACGGCGACCTTGGTGGCATGGGTAGCGAACCGCGGGGGATCCAGTGTTGCGGCGTCTCGAATGCACGGAAGCACTCGACGGATATCGGCTGGCGGTGGAGGTGTTGTAATTGACGGGAATGTGGCGAAGTGTGGTGGTGTGACATCCAGGGCACCGATGATGATTGGCGAATCTTAGGTGAGTCCGTCGGTCCATAGCGCCACTAATTCTTCTAAGCGCCAGTGGTCTGATTCTGCCCTTCTTTGTTGATCCGAATTTTCTCTTTCCCCTTCGGTGGTTTTGGAGGTCGTGGTGCCCTATGTGCTTATGTGGATGTCATCTGGGGCGAGGATAGGTTGGCGGTGTCGGTTGTAACGTGTGTCGCTATTATTGTTCGTTTTCTCGTCCTACATGGAGCTCTTCTTTTTTCTTTTTTTTGAATCGACATTTTAAAGCTTCCAAAAATACCGAATAAAATCCTAGATGTTGACATTGATGTACTCTACAATCCTGCAAAATTTCAATCCGAAATTTTTTGTACTCCGATCTATAGAAAAATGACAAATTCTGACAGATCCGAAAGTTTTCAAATTTGATAATGTTCAGCAAATCAGATCCAGAAATTTTTCATTTTTACACAGCTCAAAATAGATAATATTTAGCATTGGTTTTTTTGCATAGTGAAAGAAATGATCATTGTCTACAACTAGGTTTTTCTTCAGAATTTTTCAAACTTAAAAATATCAATTTTTAATTTTTGGAGCCCGTGATTCAGAACGCCGCACTCCCTAGTCGTGAGGTTGTAATCAATTTTATTTCTATCAATAAATTGAAGCACAATGTGTTTTACGTTTTCGTGAAGAAATATCATGCAAGGCCACTTTCGTTTTCGTGAAGATTGTGAAAGAAATGATCATTGTCTACAACTAGATTTTTTATTTCGTTTTTTTTTTGTCTCGTCTTTCCTCCTCTTTCTCCCATGGGTCGCACACCTTTTCTCCAAATAATGCTGCGATACGTACTTGTGCTTTGAATAGATCTGACTGTAGCCAGTAGGTAAAAACGCAGAATTATTAATGTGCGTGAAAGAACAAACATCCGCTCGTTCATGTATGCATCAAAAGCCTTTCAGAATCTGCGTCAAAATGATGACACACCAGGTGATGGTTACCCAGCTGAAAATCTTGAGACACAAGGGTCTCTGATGACACTGAAATATTGGACGCAAATTAAGTGGATTTCCCCGCAAACAACAGCTTTCTTTCGCAAAGTAAAAGGTGAAAGTATGCAAAACAGAGAACATATAATTCCGTTCCAATAATAATCAATCAGCGTAATGATGACGGTTTGATCGATCTCGGCTGCTCTGAACTCGACGTTTTCTCTTTTCTCTCTTCCGTCAGTGCATCCATTGTGCATGGACTCAAACGGCATACGGCATACGGCGTCCTTGCTAATCTAATCAATCGTGGTCTGTCCACGTTGCTGTGATGTACTATTTCTATGAACAAATCGCATGATCAGGGCAATCGATGCGGAAAGGCGATAGGAGAGGCAGGACCAGAAACAGAATAAATCCAACGCTCTGCAACAATGCAAGCTCACCGGCTCAGCCTAGCTGCCTAGGTGACCACTTGTAGCTCATTGCTCACTGTAAACTACTCCAGAGTACTGTACTAATGGTACTAATTAAATCTATTCGTTTTATTCTTTACGAGAGTAGTACTGCAGAAGGCTAATAATTCCATTGTTTCGATTTGCAAGAGCATCTTGTTCGGTTAGCCGTCCTATCCAAATCCAGGAGGAGTCAACAACATCGGCTTTTTTCTCGAAACGAAATACAAATTTTGTGGATTCTGGACCACGAGAATTCTTTATTTTAATCTGAGCCATTTTCTTTTCCTTCGAACCGTCTCCAGAACCAGAATGCGCGAGTCAATTTCTCTTTGGTGGGGCAACGCCAGAGTTTGTTAATTACTGTGTACAGAAGATATATCATTGTGTTAGTTTTTTCTCGTGCTAATAATGCCATCCTAGCTTCCCTTTCCCTTGAGATATATATCAACGGTGGATCAGTCAAGTTGCGTCGTCTCACATCGATCATAACTGCTCGCACAAAGACAACACATGCGTATGGCGTGTGCAAACCATACACTCCAACCATCCATCCATCCATCCCGGCCTAAAAATTTTAAATAATACATTTTTTTATTATTTCCAAGAAATAATGCGCATTTTTTTTTGAAAAATATTGCAGCCTCGGCTTTAGGGAGGCCGAGCAGCCCCTATCGGCGTCGCCCACGCCGAGCAGGCCCTGTCGGCTTTGGTCGTATAAATTATTTGATTCGGTAGTAATATTTAGTAATAGTTTGGAAGTATTTTTGTATTACGGTATGGTAGTTGACGAGTGTTATTAAGATTTTAATACGGTATGGTAGTTGACGAGTCTTATTATTAATTTTTTTAGGTCAGAAGAGATGTCTACTTTAGTAAGATTTTTTTATGGTTCGGGTACTGTCCGAACAAATGATCAGGGAGTTGATCTGAGTGAGTTTCAATTTGTGGACATGGATATGACTGCCCCTGCTACATGGTCCATTAGTCAGGCGAAAGACTGGTTGACAGGATGTTTAGTCCTTAATCCGTCAATATATACAGTCGGTGTGCATGCACTGTGGACGAAGTCTAGAACCAACGCCTTCTTTATTTTGAGTCCCGTAGAGGACACCTCTCAGTGGTTGCGATGGTTGCAAGGATGCGAAAAAAGGGGAATAAACCCTACGGCCTTAGTGCTTCCCGTCGAGAAGGAGATCACCCCCCCTGAAGGAGAGGGCGGGTACGATCCAGGCCAAATTAGTGAGTATATGTATACTTCTGAGTCAAATTATGGAGGTGGTGGTTATGAATCAGGGCAGAGCAGTCAGGCAGTTGGAGGACATGGTGATGGTGGCGAGGAAGTCAGTGTCGATGCAGCTAGTGGCGAGACAGATGGGGACGAGGTAGATGGGGAAATGCAGAACCAGATGGAAGAAGAACATACAGATGGTGAAAGTGGTAATGGTGATGAATCTGACGAGGGTAGTGAAGAAGAGGAGTTGCCTTTGCTTCATGCATGGAATCAGGACTTCACTAATTCAATGAATGTGAACGATGGCCACGATTCTGCCTGGCAATATCACCAGAACAACATGGCCAAAGGTGCTAAATATCAGGACAAGCAACATCTGAAGGACGCCATAATTCAGTGGGCAATTTCAACTAACAGGGTTTTGAAAACAATTGTGTCAAGTAAGCGATATCTGACAATGGAATGTGAAGACATTAATTGTCTCGGAAGGGTGCACAGGTATATCCCTAAGTATGACACAACATGGGTGGTGAGTGACTTGGTACTGCACACATGCCGTATTACAAGTATCCCCAAAGATCATCGCAACTTGTCTTCCACTCTTATTGCTCGGATGCTATACACGGAGATTGTGGAGAGCAAAACCATGGAAGTGAGGGCTATTATGCATAAAGTGAAGACAAGGTGGGGTTGCCAAATTGAGAATGACAAGGCTTGGAGGGCTAAGCAGAGTGCGCTTGAGAGCAGATTTGGGTCGTTCTTTGACTCATACGACTCCGTGGTTCGTCTACTGCACACACTGCGGGCCCGAAATCCAGGCACCTATGTAGACAACCAATACTTTTGGATGCCTGAGTTCCCAACGGTGAAGGTGCTGCATCGAGTTTTCTGGTCTTTTGGTGTATGCATTGAAGCTTTTAGTCATTGTTGACCTGTGATATGCGTTGATGGCACATTTCTCACTGGCAAGTACAGAGGTCATATTTTGACAGTCATAGGTCAAGACGAGAACAATCAGGTCGTCCCACTCGCATTTGCCTTTGTGGAGAGTGAGAACACTGCAAGTTGGTTATGGTTCTTTAGACAGTTGAAAAAAGTTGTTGTGCATGACAAGCCGAATGCCTGTATCCTTCATGACAGGCATGCAGGTATACTCAGTGTGATTAAGGCACTGACAAATCCTAGTCCTAAGGAAGAAACTTCATGGCTGGACCTGCAGAGCTGTTGGTGCATGCGTCATTTGGGGGCAAATTTTTTTTCATAGTTCAGACATAAGAACCTTATGAATTTATTCAAAAAATTGTGCAAGCATAACCAAGCATGGAAGTACAATGTTATCCGGGGGTATTTGAATGACTTCACTAAGGAACATGCAAGATTGAGGAGACAGGCGCAAGAGGTAGCTGTAGCAGCACATGCAGCTGTAGTGGCTTCACAACAATCAACAGAAGCAATACCACTAATACCGGATCCTGTTGGGCTTTGTGACTTGCCATGATTTGACGCACCAGGTACAATGAGGAAGGTTGGGAGATGGATTAAAAACTTTGATCAGTGGATAGAGCACGAGCCTTTGGAGAGGTGGTCTTTGCTTCACGACACACATGGAGCTAGGTACGGCGTCATGACTACAAAACTGGCTGAAATATATAACTTTGTGCTGAGAGGAAGCAGGGCTTTACCACACTGCCATTGTCGAGGGTATTTTCCGTGGCACGTTGAATTATTTTAGAGATAGACGGCAGAAAGGTTACACGCATATGATAAACAACCCAAACACACCTTACTGTGACAAGATTATGAAGTACATGGATAGTAAGATGTAAAAAAGCTAGGACACACACATGTGTCGCCATTGGAAATGCAGAAAGGAGGTTTGAGATGCGTTTACCTACTGACAAGTTTGGATGTGGAAATGAGTTGAGGACGCATGAGGTGAAAATTGGTCTTCAACAATGGCCAACGTGTAAGTGCACTTGCAACAAACCAAAGTTGCTTCACCTGCCTTGCTCACATGTGCTTGCTGCTTGCGGACAGTTAGGCCTGGATGCAATCTCGTTTGTTTCTCCTTACTACATGAAAGAGGCTGTCTTGAATACTTGGACAGGTGAGATGCAGGGATTTCGAGCAATGGGTAACTTTAACACCGTTGTCCCTTCTGAAAGGCAATCAAGTGTGCTACTATTTTAATTTGTAATAAGTGTGGAACTCTGTTTTATTTTTATTTATCAAGTGTGCTACTATTTTAATTTTTAATAAGTGTGGAACTCTGTTTTATTTGTTTACGTCAAGTGTGCTACTATTTTAATTTGTATTACATGTCTTAATGTTGGCAGAAATGGAGATGGAATCGCTACTCGACGCGGGTATTGACAGTAAGCACCGATCTACAATATTGCAGGAGCGCAATTTGGATACCCTGGTTACTCGCACTCCAAAGAAAAACTGGATCATACACCCTTATTAGGTTGATAGGTATGTGTTTATTTATTTAGTTCTCCATCTCATGTGTAATTTAATGTGTGATAAAAGAAAAAAAATATCGCTAATGTTTTCTAAATGTGCAGACTTAAGTGGGCTGGACTGTTACCTTTCGCGCGTCTAGTAGAGGCAACCGAAAGGTCTTCTCGTGTGACCATGGACCACTCTTTGCTCACCTGCTTAGTGGACAGATAGAGGCCCGAGACACACACGTTTCACTTTCGGCGGGGAGTGATGGCGACTATTCTGCAGGATGTGTCGTACTTGCTCGGTCTCCCGTTAGAGGGTCGTCCCATAGGACCGTTGGAGGCACCACAAAATTGGGAGGCCGATATGATGCTTCGTTTTCAGGGTATTAATCATACTGCTGCGCCTTTTGCCTCAGAGGATCACGGACCTAAGCTTGATTGGCTACTCGATTTTCAGGTTAGTAACCATATCTCGTATTTTCAGGTTAGTAAATTTCAGGCATCATTTTACTAACACTTCTTAATTTATGAATGTAGATCCAGAATTTTCCAGATTTTCCGAACGTCCCGCTGACAGGGCCACAGATCACTCAGAGTCTGGAGGCGTACGTCCTGTGGCTTCTCAGAAAGGTGATGTTCACGGAGAACCATGTGACCACTATTAGTGCGTGATACATCCCTATTGCAGTAGAGATCGCCAACGCCACACACCCGGCCCAGATCAGACAGAGGAGTTGGGGTTCTGCGGTCTTAGCAGCTACGTACCGAGGTATGTGCAACGGTTGCCAACTCGTAATGTTTAGGTCAGCCCTGCTTGGATACCCTTTATTCTTGCAATTGTGGTCGTGGGAGAGGTTCCCGATTGGACGACCAGACATACTGGCTGAGCAGGTTTACCCGTTGGGCGAGATGTTTGACGCGGATCGCATTGACATGCCTACTTTCAGCACCCTGTGGACACGTCGCAAGGTATGTTACATATGTTACGTGTACTAACTGTACGCATTGAAATAATATGTACGTAAACTAACTTGTTATTTTTTTCCACAGAGACGCTTTGCGCAAGATCAGGTGCGGAATTGCTATACGGCATTCAACGAGCAGTTCGACGTGTTGCACAGCAATAAGGTCATCTGGCAGCCATACACGTAGTATGTTATACACGCTAAGTACCCAGGCGGTATATCTCGTCTTTGCACCAGAGATCGCGCGTACTGGATGACAAAATCGAAGATCATATTCGATGTCTCCGTTGAGGAAATGGCCCAACAGAGGGTAATGAGACAATTTGGTCTTCGCCAGGAGGTCGTTCCCCCGCCTACGGAACATCCTGTGCCAGCCCTCGTCCATAGGTATTTTAAACTACAGTTTGATCTCTCGCTATTGAACGAGTATTTACGGTGGTACATGTCCGCGACACGACTACGCATCATCAATCATCCTCATTCGGATGAGATCCCAGCACCGTCTACTTGGGATATGTACCTGAACCAGTCTGTTTCAGGCTCCAGACAGCATGCGGTAAATATACGTCAATTATCAAAGTTTTCTTATATAATTTCAGGCACATGTACTTAATACTGTACGTGACAATTTCAGGCAGAATTGACACTGGAGCTTCACAACGAGTTCGTTGAGTATGAACGTTCTCTTTCTACCGGGCCTCTACTACAGCGAGACCGCCATGTGTCCTGGCTGAGTCGTATGGAGGGAAAGTTATGGCATATCTACGAGACTATCACGTGCACTCGCACTTCGGACGTTGCTCACCAGCACGGTGCACAGCGGCCCCCACGTCCGTCGACGCAGCAGCAGCCCGAGCAGTGGCACCACACGCGACCTCGCCTATCACCGCAGAGGACGCCCGCACCTCCTCCTCCTGACCAGCCTGGCGGTTCGGCGTGGCAGCAGACGCAACACAACCCTACGTCGAGCTTCCAATTTCGGCCACAACCACAGCCACATGGTATGTACATACATGTATACTATTTGCCCATAAAAACGAAGTGAATACTTAAATTAGTGCGATGCAGGTGCTTTCATGTCCGGGCAACCGTCGTCTATGTCCGGATCCGCGTGGGGGAGTGATCAGGAAGGCGGAAACCAGATGGACGAGATCAACACTTGGTTGAACCTGTATCCGACCCCTCCACTTTACAGCACACAACAAACACAGGTCACACCCCCACCGCAGCCCACGGCCCACGCAGGAGCAGCAGTTTAACAAGGACGGTACCCCTCTTCGTCAACCTCGGGCAGTCAATAGGTACGGATGGCCGACACCCGAAGATCCACCGGCGCATCGTGGCAGACGGAGGTAGCGAGACCTATCTCTATCACTAGAGATATTACTATCTAGCTATGTACGAGACATCATATTTGTGTGAGTCCTATTCATATCTATGTATGAGACACTTTATTTGTATCAGACATAATCCTATCTATGTACGATACACTATATTTGTATGAGACATATTCCTATCTATGTATGATCAGAAAATGCTTCGGACATTTATTAAGAAACGGCGAGATTACAACTTTTTCATTAACACAAGCTTAACTTAAGGTCTAGAACTGAAATTAAGATACATGCGATACTTAACATAAATTTCATCTCCCGTCCAAGCATCCTCCGGCCTCCGTCGATGGGCCACTGTTGCCCTTCGACGCTGCCGCTCTCTTGGCGGTGATGCTAGGCATGAAGATGTCATCATCGTCCTCACTCTCCTCCGCCCATGAAAACGGATGATCTGCTAACCAATTGATGAACTTCTCGTCCCTACTTCTTTGCGACACCTTCTTCCACCTTTCATGCATCCTAAGAAGTTCCTGTCGTATTTCCTGTGGAGTTCTATGAGCCCAATAATGCTTCCTCCATAATGTCGCATCTATCTCGGTGAGGAAACTATCACTACTAATGAGTTTCTCCCATGGAACTAATTTATTGTCTACCCTAAACTCGACAGCACACTTCACAAGGCACTCAGACTCGTTGGGAAGAAAGCTACGGTAAGAAGGAAAACCCGACATCGATGAGTGAATTCGCTAGACTACTTATCCACCTGACTGAGCAACGACTTTTATAGCATGGGAATAGAAAAAATGGCGGGAGAAAATGGTGGGAAGAGAAAGGGCGGGAGAAAATGGCGGGAGAAAGTAGCGGGAACGATGAAGGGCGGGAGAAAATGGCGGGAACGAGAAAGGACGGGAGAATAAAGTCGAGATAATCGGTGGGGGCTAATCTATGACGAGACAACATATTTTTCAAATTTTTTATTTACCATCTAAGACTGAAATAGAGATACAAAGAAATAGAGGTAAAGAAAGGAGATACAAAGAAATAGGGGGAAAGGAACGGAGGGTGCATGCAGTAGTCGGTGTGGATGCGGCCGAAAAGGCCTAATCGGCTTGCTCGAAGCCGATATGCCTGATCGGCTTCGGCGACGCAGACCAGGTCTCCAGCAGTGGCAGCGGCCGATAAGACGGCCAGGCCGACAACCTAATCGGCTTAGGCGACGCCGATTAGACCTGCCCGGCTTCGGTGAAGCCGATTAGACCTGCTCGGCTCGTCGGTGAAGCCGAGGGTGTATTATTTTATTATTCTTTACAAACGCGTATTATTTCTCGAAATGACTAAAAAATATGCATTATTTAAAAAAATCGATCTCCATCCGGTTCATCAGGGCCATGCACGGTGGAGAAACAGGACGTCCCCCTCACAAAATCTACCATCAATCGAATGATCGATCCACCACAGAAGATTAATTCCTGGAACCGTAACCACACGAAAATGGGAGTAGCTAGCTAGTAGTAGTAGCATGCATGCACGAGAGCGAGAGCGAGTGGCGTCGACACCCTACCAATACCTACACGATGGAGAGGCACGGCCATGGAGGATCAAGAATTCAAGATACACGAACGCCCGTCCAGGTAGGCACGTTTAAATCAAACGGGTGCTATCACGAGACGTGACATGATGACTTTCAGATACTAGGGTTCGTCAGACACCAA
Source organism: Puccinellia tenuiflora (assembly GCA_012064385.1). NCBI lineage: Eukaryota > Viridiplantae > Streptophyta > Magnoliopsida > Poales > Poaceae > Puccinellia > Puccinellia tenuiflora. The sequence continues at coordinate 52,243 of QRDG01000352.1, forward strand.
ATGTTGTAGCAGCTTCGAGTCCTAGCCCGTGGCCGGGGTCGGTGGACACGACGACATGCCGGCCGGCCAACGACCCAACCTGGTCGCCGTTCGCCGCGCGCTAGCTTGTCCGCTTGCATCACGGGGGCGGGATACCTACCAGATCCAGATCGATCGTGTGTACTGGAGTATGAGTCGTATGACGGACAACAAATTGACAGGTACGCTGCACCTTAAACCACACTAGTATAGCGTGTCGGTCACTGACTCTTGTGGTGCATGCTACGATCAGTTTTGGCCTCCAGCTGCTACGATCGATGGATCGACATATACCCAAAACATGCAGGCGTTCAGTTCAGACCATGTTTCTCCAGTGCGTATTATACAGATATATTTTTTCGAAGAACAAATCGTCACAAGATCGGATACTAAGTTACTACGTTGGACGTTTAGTACAAAGGACAAACCATCCTAGCTAGGCGTCCACAAGATCAAGCATACGCACGACGTCACGTCGGACATGACTATTCTGCCACATCAGTATTTTACATGTAGTGAACTTATTTTCTCATGAAAAAAATCGAGAAATAGGAGACTCTAATAGCCACAAATTCGAAACAATGTTGCAAATCTCTCATTTTCATATTGTGATTTATTTATTAATGGGTATAATTATCCATAAATCGCAATACACCTTATATTTTAAATTTTTTTCTCAAACTCTAAGCACCTTATATTATGATCGAACCGTGGGAGTATGCTTTATTTAATGAGACGAAAACGGTGATTAAATACGCTGCAGTGATCGGTCCATGGAGTTGTTAGGTTTTGTCTGCGAAAAATTGAATCGTTTCTACTACTGCACTACTCCGCCCTGATTCCCTGGACAGTCCCAGAAACGTGCCCGTGGGTGGATTAGTTGCCGACGAACTGAATCCACTACTCAGCGGGTTCACGCATAAACTAGGACTGGGTTCATTTTTGTGCACCTTTCTTTAACGGGCAGATTAAATCTAGTAATGTTTTCAGCAAACCCCTTTTGTAAAAGAGAGAGAAAACCGCCTCTTTCATCTCTAAACATGGATATGGACACTTGAACGGTTGAACCTCTTTCATCTCTAAACATCTTTAGTTGGAGTACTACATTACTGCATCTAGTAATAAGGAGTTTCCTAACCGTATTCCACATTTCACGGCAGCACGATGAACACTTGAACCACAAGCTGGAGAGGTAACCTTTGTTTCAATGGAAGTACTAGGATGATAATTAGATTAGCATGGGATCAGGTTCGTTCTAAATATGTGTACGTGGCATCTCAACTTGTACCAAAGTCGACAACCCAAAACTTGAAATATTCAAAAAATACTTCTAACGGCTAGGACGGCACGGCACTATAAAATAATGTAGTCGGCCTTTTGCCCCAACAAAAAAAAGATATGGTACCATTGTCCTACGTGTACCAGTACGAAGTACTATAACATAATAATGTAATAAAAATAAAGAAAAAGTATGTGCGGCATGCTCAGACGCAAAACGGATTTGCCAACGCTCCAACAGACGCCCAAAAACCAGCGCGCGTAGGAAATAACAACCTTTTAGTGCGTTGCGTCCACCGTGCTGGGCAAAACGAAGACGAACGCGCGAAGAAAACTACCACCCGGAAGTTTCACGACGCGTAGGAAACCGCCCCTGCCATCTCCCTTGTGCCGCCCGCCGACGGAGTCGCGCCGCCGGTCGCCGGAATCGAGCCGCCCGTCGTCAGAATCGAGCTGCCCGCCCACCCGCTCGTCGGAATTGCCGCTGCCCGCCGCGCGCCCGTGCCGGAGCCCTCCTCGACTAGGTCGTGCACGCGACGGCTCGGCCGCCCGCTCGCCCGTGAGGAGCAGGCCGTCCCCGTCTGCGTCCCTGTCCCGCGGCGGCGTCCCCGTCCCGGCCGCGGAGGGAGTCGAGCTCGCGGCATCCCCATCCCGGCCGCGGAGGAAGTCGAGCTCGCGGCGGCCGTCCGTGTCCCGGCCGTCCCCGTCTGCGTCCCCGTCCGCGTCCCCGCTGCTCGTGCCGGCTGCGTCCCTGCTGCCCGCCTGCCTCCCCACGTCCGTGTCCAGGCCTCCCGCGCCGTCCTGCTCCGGCCGCCGCCCGCATGCCAGGCCGGCGAGACGTGCAGCCGCTCCTATTTATAAAATTCTGGGACCTGTTTGTTGAAGAAACATGTTATGGTGATGTATTTTAGTGCATCTGTTAAAGTGGTGCAGTTTGCGTGCTATTTTTTTTGGTATCTGAAAAATCGAAGTCAACCGTGGCGCGCTAAAAGCCTAAAAGTGCTATTTTGACGCCCGCCGGACTATCCCGCCTGTGTTGGAGATGCTCTCATGCACACCCACATCATCTTCTTTTTCAAAATAATCGACGCACCATATCGTAGCGCCATATATTTTATAGTACAGTAACAGTGGAATAATATTTCTCTCGGCTTTGTGCAGTGCTGTCTCGTACGTGGCAGGGTAGGAGCCGTGTGATGAGATGCATCTGCTGTAGTACGTGATAAGCTTGATCCTTTTCTGCCGTGGGGCTTTGCTTTCTCGCCACTTTCCGTTTTGTTCATTCCTATCTTAATCTTCCCCCACTCAGTCCCATCCCTCCATAATTTCATTCAACTCGATCTTCTGATCTCCCTTTCTGCGCACGCTCCCCAAATCCAACGTACTACGCCTTCATTTGATCCCATCCCATTCCTTTTTTTTTTAATTTAATCTTTTTGTCTCCTCTTTCTCCCATCGGTCGCACACCTTTTCTCTCTAAACAGTGCTGCGATATGGTTGCATGTACCATATCGAAAGGCACCAATACGAATGATGTGCATGTGTGATTGGAGCGTCAACTATGTTGTTGTTACGATCCCACTCTAGGTTTGTCTCTTCTAGAGAAAGGATTACAGGATTATGGTAGTTCTGGGTACAAAGATCTAGAAGAACTAGGACCAGAGGTGGGAGATACAGGGAAGATAGAGCATAGGGAGGAAGAAGAAGTCGTGCCTGCCCTTGCCAGGGTTCTCCAGTTCAGGTTTCAGTTCCTCCACACCCCCTCCGTTCGCCTCGCTCCCCTTTTAAGTACAGCTGCTGGCTTCCTTCTGTCCTCAGGCCATGGCCGGTTGCCCCCTCCTAGCAGCAGCCCATGCAACCAGGTGTAGTAGCCCACATGGTCCGTGACATTCTCCCCTCCTTAACATCCGGCTTGCCCTCAAGCCGCCATCATCGATCGATCGAGGCATGTGGCCACCAGGATCCCAGGTAGCGTACAATTCCTTGCCCAGAGCAATCGCAATGGAAGAATCAATCTTATCAATGGTTTCGCTTGCCGGGTATGGAGTGATGCATGGTCGGCTTGCACATATGACATGGTGAACTAGGACCTTACCCGGATCCCATGGGGCAGAGAATAGGGTGCAGTTCAATGTGTTGAGCCTACGGCATACCACCAGCCATGTCACCAAATTCTCTTCTGTTATGTCACTCGGGAGATAAATGCCCATTGCTATTTCCCACACTTGCTTGTTGTACAATACCTCATAACCGGATTGGTGTATTGCAGTCGAGCTTGTCCAGCATAAATGTAATGGTAATTTTGATCCAGTCTTAGAAAAAATTGCTTGATGAGCACCCCAACCAAGACTACCACAGTCAGCCAAAGAGATAGTGTTATGCAAGTATAGAGTAATCAGAACACAGCAACAAGATCCTTCAGATGGGTCACAAGTAAGTTGGTATGCATGAGTCAGCATCAAATTTTGTCGGGCTGACCAAGCAACACCCATTTGCAAAGAAAACCAAGTGCTTAATACTTCAGTCCAGATAGCATTTGTAAACCAGCATAAATCCATATATTTTAGAGCATCAGATTGGACAAGAATGAGCACAGCACCTCGACTCACTGTAGAATGCACAAACTGCCCACAAAAACTTAGCAGACCAACAATAGCATCAGAGAGACTGCCAGACAAAGAGATAGTCCTGTGCAAATCTATTTTGAGAATATAATCACAGCAAGACCCTTCAGATGACTCACAGATTGACAACTCTGTACATGTGCTTTGAAATTCAGGATTAGTGATAACTGGGACCTCAAGCACGTACAAAACAACACGAGCTGGTCGACCAATTGCAAAATGCGGTAACTTCCAGTTTAGACAGATTTTTCCATCATGAATTAACTCACAGCTAAGCACCGAAGCTGTATTACCCCATTGCAGATGAGCAGAGACAGTGGCAAACTGCATTTCCTTAATATGATTTGACATAGCACAAGCATTAATTCTTTTGATTTCCATGCCCCTCCTTGAAACTGACCAACCTGTATAATTTCCATGAGACAATGCTTGGGCAAAACAACAGCAAGAAAAACTGCACACACTAGCCCCACACCTTATGGTTTGAGCAGCAAAGAAGAATAATCCTTGAAGTTGACCCAGGTAAATAGCCATGTAACGCTGGGGCTGGAAGCCACTGAACGCCTCTTGTTCGGACACCCAACTCAGCAGCACCAAATGTAAATTATCTTTGACTTCAGCCAACTTTGAGACATACAACAGTATCCCAGATGGTTCATGTACTTGCATTACGAATTTTGCCAGAAGTAAACTAGCTGAAGGAGCACTTAGAGATAGTTGCCAAGTTGAACATGCACCACTAACTTGCATCTGATCATTAGTGAGAAAATACCCAGGCAAAGAAGAAGTATACTGAATAGCACAAGAACCAATGGGAACAATAGTGTCTTCACTCAAATATTCCCAACTCCAGGCTGTAAAATTGCTACTGTCCAAGTGCATTATCCATAAGCTGACGGACATAGAACCATTGGACATTTGCTTCAACTGAAGGCTTCTAACCCTAACAAGCAAATGGAACCCAGAGATAATGTTCGGAAACCAAAGAGTATGGTTTGTATGGGCTGGCTGCACACAATGACTAGCAGAACCCCAATATTCAAGAAAGAAAATCACATCATTCAAGCATCTCAATTGACTAGAATTGCATGGGTCATGGATAATGATGCAACAGGTCGAGGTGGAGATATTACCATAGAAGGCTGTGACTGAGAACTTGATAACATAAAAAGGTGTTGCAGGGGAACTATCATAACTGCACTGCCGAGACAGATTCCTGTCGACATCACTTGGAGACTCACAGTTGTAAATTACCCTGAAGGAAGGCCATGGCAGTGGACGTGTCTCATCTCCATTGGCATGAACATCCAGGAAGGAAGGCCAGGGCATAGGACGATGTACAGGAACCTTGCTTCTAAGATACTGACTATAAATTGGCATGAAGAACTCACTGTCACTGTAGAGTTGCTGCATCTGATCCGTAGGCGCCATAACTGCCAAAAACTCGACCGTCGTGGCCAAGGGCGCCTCCACCATATGGACCCTGTTGATGTCAAGGACGTACTTGGTCGGAGTCAGTGGCGAGGATGCAACCAGCACCGGGGCGGCCACTAGGTGTCGGGGCAGGCGAAGCATCGAACAGGTGGCGGGCGTGGTTGAAACACCATTGATGGCATGGCCATCGAAGGTACCGTCACTTGCTGCAGGTGCAGCAAGCACCGGGATGATGTCGACGGTGGCCGTGTGCACCGTAGGTGGCGTTGTTGGGGCGGGTGTAGACCTCGAGTCGGTGGTGTCGCGGCTCAGACCTTCCATCGAACACCTGCTTGGCGTCACCGCAGGGTCGGTGGCGTCAACAAGTACGGTGTCGGGGATGCTTGGGGACGAGCCTGGTGTTGCAGACGAGACAGGAGTAGGAGTCGGTCCTTCAAAGTTGAGGACCTCTTCCATGGAGCGCTCAATTTCTGGCTTCCCCGAGCGCAACTCGAGCACGGCCGGGTGGATGTCGTTGAGTTTGGCGTTCATGGAGGAGATCGCAGCGGTCAGATCCGCTAGGAGCTTGGTGTTATCCTCCATCTCGATAGCTTTGGCGTGTCGAGTTTGGATGATCGAAGAAAATCGACTAGCCAGATCGGAATTGGATGGGGAAAAAAAATTGGGGAAAATCTTGGTGGGGATTGGCTCTGATACCAAATTGTTACGATCCCACTCTAGGTTTGTCTCTTCTAGAGAAAGGATTACAGGATTATGGTAGTTCTGGGTACAAAGATCTAGAAGAACTAGGACCAGAGGTGGGAGATACAGGGAAGATAGAGCATAGGGAGGAAGAAGAAGTCGTGCCTGCCCTTGCCAGGGTTCTCCAGTTCAGGTTTCAGTTCCTCCACACCCCCTCCGTTCGCCTCGCTCCCCTTTTAAGTACAGCTGCTGGCTTCCTTCTGTCCTCAGGCCATGGCCGGTTGCCCCCTCCTAGCAGCAGCCCATGCAACCAGGTGTAGTAGCCCACATGGTCCGTGACATATGTGTACAGTGTCCTCCTACTTTTTCTTTTTTAAAAAATAGAACACTCCGTGTACTCTCTCAACTTCCCCCAAGGAGGTACGGGTGACTATTAACCTTCGTGTGCAGAATCAACAGATGGTATGTGCATCACACGAGCTAACAGAAGAATACTAGCCTGCCGAGTCCGGCAGCCGGCTAGAGTCGAGTAGCCAGCCATATACTTTATTTTGATTTGTTTGTCTTTATCTTGTCAAGTCGTGTACTTTGATATATCGGGATCATCCCCCAACATTACCCAAGGAGGTTAGGATGACTATTAACCTTCGTGTACAAAATCAACAGATGGTATGTGCATCACACGAACTAACAGAAGAATACAACTTTGTGGACTTGTCAAGGCCTGTCACTTTGCAGGGGTCGGTAAAAAAACGTGAGCGCACGTACGGTCCGTAAATTAACCCGTCAAATTGATGATGCCGGTGATGGTTACCCGTCTCAAAATCTTGTGACTCAAGAGTCTCTCCTGACGCCGAAATCTTGGACGCAAACAACAGCTTCTTCTTTGGCAAAGTAAAGGTGAAAGTAGTATATTAACAAGTTAAATCAACCAGCGTATCGATGACGGGATCGATCTCGATCGGCTGCTAGGAACCCTGAACTCGACGCACCAACCCCCACGTACGAAACATTGTGCACAGACTCAAACGCCATACGGCCCAACGGCCGGCCTCCCTAGCTAATCTGATCAATCATGGTCTGTCGACGTTGTCGCGATGTACTTACTATTTTGTATGAACAAATCGCATGATTAGAGCAATCGATGNCGCCACAAGATTTTCGAGATGGCACTGCTCAACCAGTGGCAATCTTACAGCGTCGCATGGTTCAGCATGGTAATGTTGCTGCAACACAAGTTCTCGTTCAGTGGTCCTCTTTACCGGAAGATTGTGCTACTTGGGAGGATTACTACGTTCTTCGACAACGCTTCCCTACAGCTACTCTTTGGGATGATGAGCAAGCTCATGGGGGGGCGAGTGTCATGCCTTCCGATCACCAGAATCATGACAGCCAAGAAACAGCTCACACCATGTGATCTGTTTGACATCTGAAGAAGAGGTTGTGTAGGCGTGGTGGTGTGTGTGTGTGGGGCCTGGGTGCCAAGTGTGGTGTGTTGGACCCACCTGTAAGGGAACAAGGAGGTGTCTAGTAAAAGGCATTCTCTCCTGTGTAGTCGGTATCGATGAAAAGAAATGGATTCTGAATCTTATCTCTCTGCTTCCTCAGTTCCTCATCCTCTTTCTGTGAATCCCTTTCCCGGGGTATCACAGTACACCCCGAACTTGGCGATCTCCAGGATCCCCTTGGACGTCCCCGCGACGACATGCCCGTGCCCCCTCCCTTCACTTCCGTCCCCTTGCTCCAATCTGGGAATCTCCCGAGCTGTGGCGACAACCCACAGACGGTAGAGAAGAGGTGTTTCTTGCTCTCGTTTTGGGGGAGATTTCTGGGGTGGTTTTAAGGGCCCACGCAGCAGTGTTTTGGTGATTACTATCACAAGACTTTTGTGAAAGTATTTTGACACCTTTTATGATTATTACTGAACCAATATCTATCCCAATATATCAAGATTATATATAAATAAACATCAATCATCTGGTGCGGGTTGGGTTCATCCTGTTTTATGCTTTTCTTTCTTTTACGTGCTGACTGAACTAATAATAAAGAAAAAAAAAGGTTGTGACAGCTAATTAGGCAAACTGCTTAGTCAAACCTCGTTCAGATTGCTAGAGCATCTCCACCTGTGCACCCGGAAATGTGTCCGGCATCTCCAAACATGTGTCCGCTATCCGGGTGCCGCCGAACACACGTGTGATGAACACAAACAAAGTGGATACATAGGCAAAGTGAATCAAGAGTTTCATGACCATTCAGGAAATTGCAATTTAGACTTAGATGCCTAAGATAGGGTTTGATGGTACCATTTAGATGATGGTGACAGCGCTACGTTGAATAAAACCCCATCTCAGCCCAGTGGGACTATGTCCGGCAGCGTTTTCGTGGTTATATATTGCTCAATTTACAGGCCCTCCCACAATCTCCAGCACAACACATCCCATTGTGATATGATTCGTCACAGCACATAAAAAGACAAAGGTGCATGATAAAAGATTTCTCCAGCGTCGAAATCTGAAGCCGTATCACCGTGAGTTACACGTCGTCAGACACCTACTTGTGGTCGGAACCATCTAATTTTACTACACTCATCATCATCTGTCAAAACTCCGCTGTGCTCGCCATCACAGCAGGAAACCAACACGTCCATCAATCAACAGTGTGTGTAACTGTGTACGCTACTACAACAGCTCCTGAGCCGAGAAGTGAAAAAAAAATACAGACAAAATCTTCTCTCCGACAGCCCAAAGATCAGCTCGACGCCTTCTGCTTCTTCTTCTTCCTCTTGTCACCGCCACCGGACAACGACCTGTCCGACCGCTTCGACTGCTCCTGCCTGATCTCCATCAGCTTCGCCTTGGCGTCTCGGAACGGCGCGTCCGATCTCATCGTCAGCAGTTCCTGAAACACCATGTACGAATCACCGAAAAGTCAAGGCCTGTTGAACAAAAACATCTTCGAACAGACCTGGAAAGTTGAGGCCTAGTTACACTACAATGTCAAGACGAGAAAGGTGACGTCTTACTTTTATGTGATCCATCGCGGCAAGATTGAAACCTATAGTATCCTTGCAGTCCTGGAGGTGCGAAAATGGAATAAGGACATGATCGGAGAGTGCTGCAAACCTATATCTATTTGTTGAAAGAGATGGTTGCGAGTTATTTACCTTAACTCTGCCATAAAGAATATCCTTCAGTTCTGTCAGTATGGATCTTGCAGCCGGTGTAGTAGTTAACTGGTTATGATGTGTTTGAAGCAGCACAAGGCAAACCCTACAAATAAGCTCAACCTGCAAGGTTATGGAAGAGAAATCAGGATTTGCGCACATCAGGTTACACGACCTTCAGGCAGAAATGAATACCACGTATAACTAGCCTAAAACTTAGTAAGCGTGCACTACACAAAATCAGACTAGATCATGTGTTTCCTGGATCCTATCATAGAAGCCACGACTTCAAGAGGACTGCTTGACTATGAAATATCATGTTACAATCAGCAGATATTTTCCAGAAATGTGAGGATCAAATTAAGAACGCAAAACATGAATTTTTCAACTTAATATAGCACAAGGATTAAATATCAAAGCATCAATATAAGTGTACCTTCAAAGGAATCAGAGACCACTCCTTCAAGTAAGCCATGAGCTTTAGTGCATCCGAGAATGGTAATGACTGCTCAAGAGGAAAAAAAGAAAACACAAATATGTTATCAAGTGAAAAATGGTTATATGCGCACACAAACATTTGCTTGGACAATAAATTGATGATTCATCAAAATTAAGATGCACTTCAACTGACTATATTACAACCTCAAACTTAATCAATTAAACAACCTCATGTAGACAAATCCTGACAATTGAATTCCCAACTGAAGGAAGCACGTCATGAAATTTGGAGCTCGAACCTAAAGATACTCAACTGGACTATAATACACAAACGCCAAAAAAAGTGCATTTGACATATTCGACTTTAATTTAGACACAACACACAGGAGTGTAAGAAGGAAAAGCTTTCTTACATGAAGATCACACAGAGGATACTCTTTACTACAGGTCTACTTCACAATCAACTACTGGTGAGGACTTACAAAACTGCAACTCACCATAAATTCAGGCACGATAAATTAAAAAAAATGGTAATCCATGCCAAAGTAACACGAATCTTACCAGAAGAGCTTGTTCCAAGTCATTTGGGCGGACACTTGACACTGCATTCAGAACATATTCTGATGGTGAATGCCCTTGCATTATAAGGTTAGGCGTAGATTTACTTCCCTCCCCATTTTTTTGTAATTCCTGCAATCACAAAATATACAGCTGACGTTAATGTTCGATTTAGTGGACTTAATGTTTGTTAATGCACTCGCGTACTACCTTCTGCTCTTTAAGACGTTTTTCTTCTTCCTCGGCAGTGTCAAGTGCGTCAATAATTGCATCAGTAGCAGTTACTGTCTCTTTTGTTTTCCTGCCAGGAACACCCACAGAACCCTCCTCGGGAGCATCATCTTTCTGCCCATATCTATCTTCAACCGCATTGTCCAAATCAGCCTCAAAAGTTTCCTCCAATCTTTTCTCCCTCTCTTCCTGCAATTTTCAGCGGATGGGGGAGGGGTTCGAGAATTAGAAGACAAAATTGCTGGCATGCCCCAAGCAAACTCAACATCTAAACTTCATTCAAGACAACTGAAGCATAAAATACCTCAATAAAAAGTTGTTCTTCAGTACGATCCCAACGCCGAATAGAGCGATCATGAGAGCCAGTTACAATAAAATCACCACGACTGCTAATCGCAAGACACCAAACTTCAGCATGGTGTCCTTCAAGTGTTAACAACAGCTCAAATTTGTCAGCATCCCAGTACTTCACAGTACGATCTTTCCCCACACTGAACATATAATGAGTTTTGGGAACAAACTTAACATCCATCACACTGCAAGCGAAAACATCCAAAAAAAACTTGTAAGGGTTCTGCTACTATTCAGAGCATAAGATAAAGCCAAAATGCGAGAAAGGACCTGTCTGTGTGGGCAAAGATAGACTTGTGGCAGTCACCAAAATCCATACCCCAAATCTTCAGATTTTTGTCTGCAGAACCAGTAACTATCATAGCTCCATCAGATGATATGTCCATGCAGAGAACTGGGAGCTTGTGCCCATAAAGCGAAAGACAAAACTTTAATGTGTCCAGAAAGAAGACCTGCATAAAATATGGGAATATTAGGGAAAAGCAACGATTGAAGCCATAACTTGTTTCTAGATTGCTTTTTCATTGCTACAATTTTTGCAGGAAGCCAATTTGACACATCAGGTAATCATGACAAGTTGAGTACTTAAATTTTTTGCAGATCAGATCAATGCTAACAAAAGAGAACTGGTACAAGCATTTTACTAGGCAACAACTGCATTAGGATTAATAACCAGTTTGTAGCCATAATAAAGCACTTAGCAATTCTGCAAATTGAAAGCAAAATTTAGCTGTTCAGGTACACCAATTGACATGGACACCTAGGTAGTATCATGTGTCCAGATCTTGTTTTTAGTTGACATAGAGCTTGTGCTCCAAATAGTAAATACATGAATCACAAAGTTAGCACTAGCATATTTCAATAATGTATCTTGTCATCTATATTTCCTTTCTTACATTGTCAGGAGAAATGATTGTCGGTAACACAGATATAAATATAGCTATCCACGCATTCTGTTTAAATACTACTGTTACAAAGTAATATTAGAAGAGGATGACAAATAATCTCATTCAAGCATGTAAAGGGTTTTGCTCAAATGTATTGGCACGCTAAAAAGACAAGCCGACAATATCCACTTATGTGTACAGCGACTTCACACTGTGCTCTCCAACTATGAAACATGTGGTCGAAATACATTGATTCTAAGAAGTAAAACGATGAACTTTATGCATGGATGGAAGGGGGCGGGATGGGAGAAAGCTCAAGACTACGATAATAACAGAGTATAAGAATACAACCTTCACTGTGCAATCCAGAAGAGCAACAGCAATATGCTTCCCGGTTGGACCGATGGACACTGCAAGGACATCGTCGTTCATTTTCAAGGTTCTCACATTTGTTACACTCAGGTGCTTTGTGTCCTGGAACAAAAGAATAACATCATAAACATTTGCAGAGAAACTGAAGCCAAGTTTCAAATGCAAAGATTTTCGAGCTATTTAGCAGCACTGTGAAATATTGTTCGAAATTCACTACTCCCTCCGATCCATAAAAAATGTCGCTCATTTTGTACTAAGTTAGTATAAAATTTGTACTAAGTGGACGACACTTTTTATGGATCGGAGGGAGTACTATTTTTAGATGCTACACCGCAAATGGATACATACATTACCATTGGAATCGATACAAACAAGAATAAAATCAGCGATAAGAGAATTTATCTTGGCATGGAACTTATCGTTTATGCTTTTATGAAGTTACCCTATTACTTAAGACACTGAACCTCCAACTTATTTAATTCTATATAAGCCAAGAACAATCAATAAAAAACAGATGGAAGAGAAACCATGCGGCTATATAATTTTGCAGTTAAATTAGAAATGCAGTAATGACATGTCTTCATGTGGACGACTGATTCATAAAGTGGTGGTAAATAGAAAATGCAAATAGGAGAAAATCGTGAACATAAATGTTATCCAGTGCAACAATTAGTTCAATAGATTCCAGAAGGCAATAGACAGACGACTCACCGAATCAGATTTCTGCACCAACTGGTATTCCCAGAACTTGACATCATGATCAGCACTCCCAGTGACAAAACCCGAGCATTAACAATTCCATCCTCATCCGGAATCATTACAATCGATCGTATGGAACCAGCATGAGCTTCTATTACATCAACCGAGTTCCCACTGTTTATATCAATAATCTCCAAGGTACCAGTCTTTGTACCAACAAGGCCATACCGATTGCCAGGAACAAATGCACTGCACAGCCCATATCCAGAGTCAATGGTCCGAAGACAGTCCCCTGTACTAGGATTCCAGATTTTAACAGCATTGTGGCTTGTTGACATCAGGAGATTGTCCTCCGAGTTAAGCGAGAGGCTCCTAATATCAGAACGATGCCCATGCATCTCAACAGAGTACATCTTAGAAACCTTCTCGTTATCGACCGAGTATGTCTCAAGCACGTTATTGTTCAGAGATATAGACAAGGTCGCAAGGCAGCCTTTTGGTGGATTGCTTGGAGAAAATGCGACGGAGCAAATTTTCTTGCTGGTCCGCAATACTTGGAGCAGCTTAAATACATCAGTGACCACAACAACGGGGTTCTGAGAGTCCTGAGCTGGCAGAGGATCTATAACGGTACCATTCCCTTCCGCCGCCACGGCTTTCGCCGAAGCCTTCTCCTTCTTCCTGTGCAGCCGCCTCTTGGCCTCCGCGCCGCCTCTGCTTCATCAAGAATCCTATAGATATCTGTGGTTTTCCCCGCCACCTGGCACGCCACAAGAGTGCCGTCCTTATTAAACCTGACGGTCTGAACTCTCTCTTTGGTCTGCCTCGGAATCTCGCCAAACAGCTTCAGCGCATCCCACTTGTTCCAATCCTCACCCTCTTCAGCCGATTGCCTTATCCTGAACACCCGCAGCTCAGGATCGGCCGACCCAGACACCAAGAACTTCTCGCTGGGATCGACGTCCATCGACCATATCTCGCTGTGGTGGCCGCCCACAATCTGAAGGCAGTGCTGCGTGTCGAGGTCCCAGACCCGCATAAACTTGTCCTTGGAGCAGGTCACCAGCTTCTTCCCTGAGTCCAGGAACACCAAATCCGTCACCTGCAGTAAGCAAGCAGCCCCCAAATTACCTACCATCATTGTGCAACGCCGACGGATGAAGGGTGTCAGGGAGATAGGCATAGCAGCGTACCTGATCGCGGTGGCCGCGGAGACGGAAGAGGCCGGCCTGCGCGACGACGTCCCAGAGGATGACGTCGCAGTCCTTGCTGCCGGAGGCGAGGACGGCGCCCGAGGGAGCGAAGCGCAGGGCGGAAGCGGCCGAGCGGTGGCCGTGCAGCGTCGCCTCGCAGGCGCCCGTCTCGGCGTCCCACAGCCTGATGCTCCCGTCCGCATGGCCGCTCGCAATCTGCAGAACAATCAAGCCGGCTCAGAGTCTGGGAAGCAGCGAAAGGGGAGGAATTGGAAGGCGAGAGCCGAGACAGAAGGGGGTGGTACCGAGGAGGCAGAAGCGGAGGCGGCGGCGGGGGAGGAGGCGACGCAGGAGACGGCGAGGGCGGGGGAGGAGGAGGAGGGTGTGAAGGTGGCGGAGGGGAGGCCGCGCTTGAGGTCCCAGGCGGCGAAGCGGTCGAGGGCGGCGGCGAGGAGGCGGCGGCCGGAGGGGTCGTAGACGACGTTGGACTCGGGGAGGCGACAACGCCGAAGGAGAGCGCCGGCTCGTAGCGGAGGTAGGCCTTCACCATGGCCGCCGGCGGCGCGGGAGCGGGTGAGTTTGTGGGGGTTAGGGTTTATTGGAGGATGGTAGGACGGCCGCCGGGGGTTTTATTTCAGCTTAAGTTTTCTTGGTCGCTGTTACTTGCTAGTACAAGAAAACATTTATTTTCTGCACATTCAAGAAAATATGTCTCAAATACATTTTGTTGCACTTGCTAAGTTGCTGTGAGAAAATATTGAATGGAAAAGAAAGTATTGTTGAGAATAAAATTTAAAAGAACATCTTAAACAAAATTTGTGGGGATAGTGGTGTTCAAGGGAAATTCCTATGTCTATGAATTAGATTAAGACATCAAAGGAAAGGTTATATACCACTAATAGAGACGAAGAGATTGTCAAACACAATCGATACAACTATTCGAACACCTATTACTTGCTTTAGCTAAAATTGTCTTCCGGCTCTCTACTTATTTGTTGCCCCACGCGATCCTTCCTCTGGCACTAAAATTGTCTTCCGACTCTCTACATAGGATTGAGGAAAATCCTATGTACCATCATCCGTCTTCTAAGGTTTCTGCTAGGGAGAAAACGTTAGATCGTAGCCATGTCGAACCACCTCGTTTCGCTTTTGTCGATTTGCTCGTGGGACTCTCTACTGAATTCCGTCGAAAAATTCTTCGACCGAACCCGATGTAGGTAACATGAAGAGGGAGTATTTCTAGACAAAGATCTTCAAGATAAGTTGAACAATCATAAGGTTGTGTCAACTATTAAGTTATTATTATGGAGCTAGTGTCATCATTTTTCATTTTTAGGTACTCAACCAATATATTTCATTTTTAATCATCCAATGCACGAGTTTTGTCTGAATAATAAAAAATATTTTAACATCTATATGTACTTGGTTGATGTTGGATAAACAAATGGAAACGTAGATGAGTAAATAGAGAAAGAAAGGTACTATGGGACCGGAAATCACAAATGGATGCCTAGGTCCTAGGAATCCTTTATTTTGAAATTTTCAAAAATCATATTTTGAACTGTCATTTTTTTGGAAATACCTGGATGTAAACTTTACCATCATGCAAAATCTCAACTAAAAATAATTCATATTCAAGGCCACAAGATGATAAAATCTGACATATTTGTGAAAGTTGAAATTTGGCATTATCCGCTACTTTGAAATATCAGATTTGTCATTTTTACACAGATCAGAATATAAGTCTAGTTAGAATTTTACATGTTGATAGAATACAACATTATCTACACCCCGAATCATTTTTTGATTTTTCAAAATTTAAAAATATGTGTTTCATTTTTTTTCAAAATAAAAGACTCCCTAAAGCTCAGGCTTCATTTGTCCACACTCGCTATGTGTCCAACTTATAAGTGCTACATTGAACTTACTAGTTGAATGCCCGTGCTTTGCTACGGAATTTCAAATTTACTTTTGCCGACACATGTGTAAATATGATGGATGATATGTGAAAAAGACACCCTTTTAATCAGCATTTCAACGACAACTACATCTAACCTAGGAGAAGAGCATACAGTTAGGGGTACTCAGTCAAAAAATCTTGCTATCGATCATTGATCTCTTCGAAGACCTGACAAGGATGCATCGATCATCCCATTCTCTCTTAACCACCAGCCCCTCAACTTCACCATTGTGTCGAAATTGTGATTCACAGTCTCCCCTCTCCAACAATCTCTCTCTCACGCACGCACGCAATGTTATCGGTTTCATAGTCACTACAGACCCTCGATTCACCTCTTTGATCATAGTGTTGCCGTCGTGCTTCGTAGTCACTACTCCAACAATGACGTCACCGTACTTCGTAATCACCCCACTCCAACAACATGTCACTCGTTGATGCATGTCAGTGTTTTTCCAACTCTAGCAAATCACCGTAGTACTCTCCATAGCCGATGAGTTGGGAGAGACTGTACCAATCATCATACAACTTTGGACAACTACAAGCGTGGTGGTTTTCACTTCCTCTATAGAGTGGTGAAACATCTAATACAACTCACAATTTGTTTTGCAAGGTTTAGAAGCCTCAAAAGAGGCTCTGTTTTTCTCTATTTTCTTTCCTTCAAGCATTGCATTAGAGTCGAGAGTTCAACTCTGTATTTAGCCTCCTAACACAAGATTCTAACGTCGTAACAACATGATGCGAGTGTCCCAGACAGGCAGAGGTGCGACGTCAAGTTATTTAGAATGGTATTTCCATATAACAAAAGCATACCTATCATATAGCTGTTGATAGCTACTGCATATAAAAAATAGTCAAAATAAATACTTAGTACCTAAAGCAACATGATTTATTACTCATATATACGAAACATCCAAACAGTAGAACCGACAGTACAATGTATGTATATGCAGAAAAGTAGTTTCTTAGCCAAACCTACAACAAGAATTAACAAAGCCAGTGATTACTCCTTTTATGCCTTGTATTTTTAGGATCTTATTTGAATCTAACTAAATGGTCGGGGTTCTCTGCAACACAATCAATGTCCTCACACCTCTGATTGCTACCATCTTTAGATCTTCTCACCATCCAATTTGTGCGACGACATGCATGTATATATTGTCGAGACATAGGAAGGACATATAAAAGAACCAAAGGATTAACTGAACCCCATTATATCGGATTAGCAACCGGTATGCTGCAATACATGAAAGAAAATAGATTTGTATGTCACCTGCAAATACTGAAACAGTCTAACATCAACTACTTTATACTACTAAACCATTTCTCCAATCTAAGTTTGTTTCTTCGATATTTATAACACTAAAGATTTTAAGTGGAAATTACAAATCACTATGAGGCTCATATTCTACACAATCAGCATAGCAATTTGCAGGGGCGAAGCTAGAGGAAAATTTCATTGGGGTCAAACCTATTAGTTCTGTCTGAATCATCCACTAATGTGTAGTATCAAAGACTGAGTTAATATTCCACTAATAAATAAACTGGTCCATTCTCCTCACTAACCAAATAATTATAAAGTACTCGGATTATAATTTGTAAAAGAACATATAGTAGTTTTGATTAGCAACCAAAAGTAAAACATAAATACCACCCAAATAAAAATTTAGATAGTATGCTCTTCACTTCATCCATCTTGATGCATCTTATCCAGCTGAAATTGAATGCAGTGATGATATAGAGAGAAAAATAAAACTAATGAGGGGCATAATCCACCAGATAGATTAAATCAACAAGTTTCCAAAGCCCAACATCTGAGCCTTCTCTGCACTACTCTAAGGTTATATTTCATTCATGCATACGTATACAAGCATAGATGCAATAAAGTCAGGAATGCACAAGCAGAACTTATGAACATGTTACAATAAAAATCAATTTTTCTACTGTATTGATTCAATCAGACTTTTTACATCAATTTTGTTGACAAGCAAAAGTTAAAATTAAGTGAAAATATTTTCTAATGATTACAATATTGCTTAGCAATTATACTCTTTGTAATAGAAGTACATAATCGAGTAAATTTTGCATAGCATATAACATAAGATGAAAATGAAGAAGCATATCCAATTCCCAACTCTTTCTATCGGCATAAACCAAATTATGAAATCTTCTTTGGCTTGCCCGCACTGGCTCCACTGTAAAAGAAGGACAACCCCACTACCATAGCAGATAAAGAGAAAAATTGCAGCTTAGCATTCATATCTCTCAGAATGTGTCGAAGAGGGGATGTTTCTGTAGGAAAATGTTACCTCTCAAAGCACATGGAGAAGTGCTTGGCAGAGCTCATCCTCATGTATTAAAAGGATGAAAAGCTGCTTGGCAGGGCATGTCATTGTAGTCTAATTCGCTATATTTGGCAGCTTAAAACAAAAGCATGCACGCCCCTGCAAGAATTAAAAAACATGGTTGCCTAGAAAGTCAAAAACTCTAGAACATATTTCTGCGAACCTACTTCTGAAATTTTACTACACGTGCAAAATTACTTAAATCTTCTTAAACTGAACTACTGTAAGCACAAGCAGTATATTTCTATCCTAGCGAGCCACGAGTGAATGTTACAGCAAATTCTCTTAAATAAATCTTTCCTTTAACGGTCAATGCGCTCTAGAATTGCTTATTCCAGCTAATGATACTCCCTACATAGTCTTTTGTTGTGGCAACCAAAATTGGAGAAAAGCAACAAAGAAGAAGATGGCATTATCTACTTGTGTACCTGACTTTTGGTGCATAGGCTGGACAAGGAGCTAGAAAAATGATAGAATCGGAGGAGGAAATACTTGCAATGGACCAGCTGTCCAAGGTTTGTTTAGATCGACATCAGATTGCATGCCATCTGTCGGCGAGAAGATGGGGAGGCGACGACGCATGAGTGAGCAGCCACCGTCACAAGCTGCAGTTTGATATTAAAAATGATAAATATATTAATTTGCATGAATAATAGCACCTGAGAAAGATTTGCAAACTGTAAACTTTAAAACCTTCAATGAACAATAAATCGCAACAGCTTGTGAAGTTTAAAGTTTAATCACAAGCCGCTAAATATAAATCAGTAGATCTAACAGTTGTTTCCAATGCCCTATTGCAACCTCGGTGCACCTGACATCATGTTTGTTTATCCAGAAATTCATGACCCAGAATAACAACAATCCAAACGAATATTCACATCCTAAAGTGTTTTTTCAAATAGATGGATACGAACAACATATATCGAATCAACAACAGAACATATGACCAATTGACTGATCGAATCGGCTTGATTCATTTGCAGTCCAAGTTAAAATGCACAGCATATGTAGGTAGCTAGAAATCTATAAATCAGCCATGAACTACCCATCTTGCCGAATAGCCCAACTGCCCTACCACTGGTCGTCTCATGCAAAGAAATTCTCACTGTACATGAACTAATTTTTATATTGAATTGTTGTACTATGTACCAAATCGAGTATATATAGATATACTAGTTGAATTTGGCGTGGCGTGACGTGATTTTTTTTTTGTAGAATATATATTTTTGTTCAACAAAATGTTGGCTAAATTGTAATGTTCGAACATGTTTTTTTTATGAAATAGGTAGCATTTTTTGTGAGCATTTTTTGATAAATTTTCTATATTGTTCAAATATTTAGTAGGGTGAAATGGTCCAACATGTTTGTATTTCGACGGGAGTTTTAAATTTGAAATAGGGTAGATGCATTAGAATTACTTCCAAATAGTGATAACAATTGAATTGAATTTAGGGAAGGTGCTTTTGAATTACTTGCAAATAGTGACAACATTTGAATATTCAATTTTTTTTCTTAGCGTACGCCGCACCCGCTGTATTTTAAAATATCCCAATTTGTCAAGATTTGTCATTTATTTTATCGAAAATTTCACTAAATTGTTTCTTTAAATTTGGACTAATTGGGAAATGTCAAAATTTGTTGGAATTTGGCGTCTATTTTCTCTAAATTTTCACTAATTTGGAAGTGTTCAATTTTTTTGTTTTTTCTAGTTTTCTTCCATAAGTAGGTTGCATATTTTACGTACTTTGGAAATCTTGAAGTTCGTTGGAAATTGGTTACTTCCAAATAGTGATAACATTTGAATTGAATTTAGGGAAGGTGCTTTTGAATTACTTGCAAATAGTGACAACATTTGAATATTCAATTTTTTTTCTTAGCGTACGCCGCACCCGCTGTATTTTAAAATGTCCCAATTTGTCGAGATTTGTCATCTATTTTATCGAAAATTTCACTAAATTGTTTCTTTAAATTTGGACTAATTGGGAAATGTCAAAATCTGTTGGAATTTGGCGTCTATTTTCTCTAAATTTTCACTAATTTGGATGTGTTCAATTTTTTTTGTTTTTTTTTGTTTTCTGCCATAAGTAGGTTGCATATTTTACGTACTTTGGAAATCTTGAATTTCGTTGGAAATTGGTGTCCATTTTATCCAAATTTCCAATAATTTAGAATATCTTTTTTTTGTTTGTTGGCCATCAATGGGTTGCAATTTTTTTTATAAGAATTCTTATGCAATTTCCATTTATCTTTTTCGATTTGTGGATTTGAAGGTGTTGATATTAGGACATTTATTATTTTTTTTGGATTTTGTTTAGGGAAATTCGATCGGCATTTGAAAATTTTAAATTTTCAAATTTGAGTTGCGATGATATGCCATAAATAGTTGCGATGATGTGCGATGAAATGTTTAATTTGAGTCTAAAATTACAGGAAACATATTGTCTGAGCATTTACTAATTTCAACTCCACATAATTAGAGGAAGTGCATTTGGTTTGTTTCCAAATGTTGACCAATTCAAAATATTCAAACATGTTTGTTTTTTAGACATAAATCATGTTTGTATTTTTTCCCATAAGTAGTTGGCAAACATGTTCAAACATTTTTTTTATGAATAGGTGGCATTTTTTGTGAGCACTTTTGATAAATTTTCTATAATGTTCAAATATTCAGTAGGGTGAAATGGTTGAACATGTTTGTATTTCGGCGGGAGTATTTAATTTAAATTAGGGAAGATGCATTTGAATTACTTCCAAATAGTGACAACGTTTGAATATTCCAAAAAAAAATCCATTAGCATACGCTGCACCCGCTGTATTTTAAATTGTCCCAATTTGTCGAGATTTGTCATCTATTTTATCGAAAATTTCACTAAATTGTTTCTTTAAATTTGGACTAATTGGGAAATGTCAAAATCCTTGGAATTTGTCGTCTATTTTCTCTAAATTTTCACTAATTTGGAAGTGTTCAATTTTTTTTTTTTAGTTTTCTTCCATAAGTAGGTTGCATATTTTATGTACTTGGGAAATGTTGAAATTCGTTGGAAATTGGTGTCGATTTTATCCAAATTTCCAATAATTTAGAATATCTTATTTATTTTTTTGGCCATCAATGGGTTGCAATTTTTATTTATAAGAATTCTGATGCAATTTCCATTTATCTTTTTCGATTTGTGGATTTGAAGGTGTTGATATTAGGACATTTTTTTATATTTATTTTGGATATTGTTTACCCTGCGTTTGGATGTATGAATTGAGCCTCGGAATTGAATTGGAGTGGGAATTCCAAATCAAAGATGGAAAGGGAATTGGCTTCAATTCGAATTCTGTTGTTTGGTTGTGCATGGAATTTGTAGTCGGAATCAAAGGGTAGCACCCAATTCCAATTCCTGTTTGGATGTCCAAATTATGGAATTTGATGTCAGGACCCCTGCCAGGACCGCTCCCATCGTCAGGTCGAACACAGCAAGCGGAGGCTGGCCGGCCGCCCGCCGCCAGGCTCCCTGCCATCGTCAGGTCGAACACAGCAAGCGGAGGCTGGCCGGCCGCCGCCAGGTCGAACACAGCAAGCGGAATCCGACTGGCCGCCGTCAGGACCCATCCCATCCGCCGCCATGTCTGTCTCGACGCCGGTGTCCCTGGCCGCCCGCCGCCAGGCTCCCTGCCGTCCGCCACCATGTTCCCTCCCTTCCTCCGCCATGTCTCTCTCGACGTCGTGTCCCCGGCCGCCGCCATGTCCTAGGGTTCCTGCCGCCACCGGAGATCTAGGGTTCAGGCCGAACAGGGGAAACAAAGAGGGAGGAGAGGGGATAGAAGAAGGTCGGAAGGAGAAGGAGCAGGGAGGAGGCCGGTGGGAGAGGAGAGCATCTTACCGGCGCCGCCGTCGCTAGCTTCGTCTCACCAAGGAGGAGGCCACCAGGTTCGTCTCGCCGTGCGGGCACGTTCTGTTTCCAGCGAGCGAACAGGTACGCGGAGCGGAGCGAGCAATTCCAGTCGATTCCTAGCTGCGGGGCTCGGAATTAGGGAGAGTGGGGCGCGCGTGCGGGTGGCCTCGCTCGGAATTGGTCCTCGTTTCCGGCCTGTAATTCAGAGACCACCCCAAACGGAAGAATTCGGCCCAGCAATTCCTGAATTCCAATTCAGAGGCTCAATTCATACATCCAAACGCAGGGTTAGGGAAATTGGATCGGCATTTGAAAATTTTAAATTTTCAAATTTGAGTTGCGATGATATGCCATAAATAGTTGCGATGAAATGTTTAATTTGAGTCTAAAATTACAGGAAGCATATTGTCTCAGCATTTACTAATTTCAACTCCACATAATTAGAGGAAGTGCATTTGGTTTGTTTCCAAATGTTGACCAGTTCTAAATATTCAAACATGCTTGTTTTTTAGACATAAATCATGTTTGTATTTTTCCCATAAGTAGTTGGCATTAATTTTTCTGAGCAAGTTGACATATTATGGAGTATCTATTTTTTTTTACCATTTTGAAATTTTCAAATATCTTTCTATATTTCAGTAACATTTAATTTAAGTCTGTAATAAGTGGAAATGCGCATTTATTCAATTGAATCCCTTATTTAGAGAAAGTTCATTTAGGTTGTAGGAAAATGTTTACGGAATTGGAATGTTAAATTTAAGTCTATTATTAGAAGGAATGCACTGTATGACCATTTAGTAAATAGAACTTTACATAATTAGAGGTTATGCATTTGTTTTTTTCGCAAATATTTGCTATCTGGAAATATTCAAATATGTTTGTTTTTGTTTTCGAATTTTTGAATTTGAATTTCGGCAATCTGGCACATAATGCTAGCATTTTTTTTGCGTGTAGTTATGTTGCTATGTTTTCATTTTTTTTGGATAAGTATATTTGAATAGAAAATTCTTGCTGAATTAATATATTTGTTTTTTTTTGTGGATTTCGAAGGCATTTGAACGGTTTAAATACTCTTTTTTTGTAATTTGGTCACATTCAATAAGTAGTCAATTTAGCACTTAGTAGTGTTGCAGAATTATCTAAATACCGTAAAACAATACGTCTAAAGTGTTATAAATTCTGTTAAGAATGTTCTATGTAGAATTTGATTTGTAGTTTCAATATACTGGTCTGGGATTTGTTTTAACAGTTGTTTCCTAATATTTTGAGCCCATGATATAAATGGGTATTTGTATTTTGTTTTTTTAGCGATTGTGTTGATGAATTTTTTTTTCTGGCGGATATTGTCGAAGCTACTGATTTCGTGGCATTTAGTAGTTTCGCAAAATGGTTCAAATATCGTAAAACAATATGTATAAAGTGTTTTAAATTGTGTGAATCATGTTGTATTTTAAGACTTCGTTTCGAAATATAGTGGCTTGGGAAATAATTGTAAAACAACTATTTCTCGATATTTACAGTCATAGTATTTTTTTATTTTGTTATATTTAAGCTGATGGTGTAGATGGGTACTTGAATTTAAGTCTATTATTAGAAGGAATGCACTATATGACCATTTAGTAAATAGAACTTTACATAATTAGAGGTTATGCATTTGTTTTTTTCCCAAATATTTGCCATTTGGAAATATTCAAATATGTTTGTTTTTTTGTTTTCGAATTTCAAATTTGAATTTCGGCAATCTGGCACGTAATGCTAGCATTTTTTTGCGTGTAGTTATGTTGCTATGTTTTCAAAAAAAAAATTGGATGAGTATATTTGAATAGAAAATTCTTGCTGAATTAATATATTTGTTTTTCTTGGTGGATTTCAAAGGCATTTGAATGGTTTAAATACTCTTTTTTGTAATTTGGTCACATTCAATAAGTAGTCAATTTAGCACTTAGTAGTGTTGCAGAATTATCTAAATACCGTAAAACAATACGTCTAAAGTGTTATAAATTCTGTTAAGAATGTTCTATGTAGAATTTGATTTGTAGTTTCAATATACTGGTCTGGGATTTTTTTAACAATTGTTTCCTAATATTTACATTTGTGGTACTTTTATGTTAATATTTTGAGCCCATGATATAAATGGGTATTTGTATTTGTATTTTGATTTTTTTGTTTTTTTGCGATTGTGTTGACGATTTTTTTTTCTGGCGGATATTGTCGAAGCTACTGATTTTGTGGCATTTAGTAGTTTCACAAAATGGTTCAAATATCGTAAAACAATATGTATAAAGTGTTTTAAATTGTGTAAAACATGTTGTATTTTACAACTTCGTTTCGAAATATAGTGGCTTGGGAAATAATTGTAAAACAACTATTTCTCGATATTTACACTCATAGTATTTTTTATTTTGTTATATTTAAGCTGATGGTGTAGATGGGTACTTGTATTTAAATGATTTAGCAAACTCTATTTAAGTAGGATGGTTTGTACCCAAAAAAAATCCGGTCTATCATATTGAATGATATTACTGATGTTATTTCTGCTGATTTTATTTGACTATAGAAGAAATTTGTGAAATGCATATTTTTTTAAATGTCGTAAAAGTGTGAGCTGCAAATATTTAGCAAATTTACATAAGCAGTGAGCATTTTTTATGTGCATGTTCATATATTTTTCATATTTGTAAATAGTGTCGTGACAAAAAGTTAAATTTGCAAATAGCCGCAGCAAAAAGTGGTTCAGAATTGAATGTATTGATTTTTTTTAAAAAAAGTTACATTTGTAAGTATCTGAAATTTTAAATTGCTAATAGTGAGAAAACATTCGTACGTGATTTCTTCTTTACGGTTTTTAAATGCTAAGGTTTGGAAGGTAGGTTTTTTCCCCATACTTGGTAATACCGCGGTGTAAATAATTGAAATTTGGAGGTGTGGACATTCGAAAAAGCAGACTTTAATATGTTCAAATATGGTTTAATTTTGCCATATTTTTCTTATTTAGCACCATATTCAAAGGAAGCCATATTTGTGAGTATCGTGGTGAAAATAATTGAAATTCGGAGATGTGAACATTCAGAAGGTTTTCGGATTTTAATATGTTCAAATATGGTCTAATTTTGCTGTAATTTTTCTTATTTAGCACCATATTGAGAGGAAGTGTATTATGGTTATGTAGAAATATTAACCAATGTGAGCAGTAATTTAAATTTGGAAATGGACGTATCCAAGAATATTTTTAGTGTTGGAAACTGTGGCAATTTTTTAAAAAAACTGACGCTTGAAAATGGTTCAAATTTCAAAGTTTGTTCAAACTGTAAAGTTTTGCTGATTCGAGTTTTTTTATACATCCGTAAAATGATCAGATTTGGAAGACATTTCAAATTTAAAGTATCCAAATTTGAAATTTCGTCGTGTGTCGTAAATAATTAGCAATTAATTTTATGATCACTCTGATATATCGATGGATATATTTAAAGTCATTGATTTTGCAGCATTTAGTACATTTTGGAAAATGTTCAAACACCCTATAACAATACCTATGAAGCATTTTAAATTATCTAAAGCATGTTCTATTCTATTTTTGCGTCTTCTCCGAAAGGAAACTACAAAATTCGTATTTTGTAAGATGGCGTGAAGGTGTCAAATGAGTTCTATTCTATTTTTGTGTTTTCTCCGAAAGGAAACTACAAAATTCGTATTTTGTAAGATGGCGTGAAGGTGTCAAATGAGTCTTTACGCATTATTTGAAAAAGTTAAGGTTTGAAATAATTTGGAAAAGGGCATAAAGTATTTGAAATGAGTAGTTTGATTTTTACAGATTTTTAGAAATTGGTATGAATTTATATAGAGTTGTATTTGGAAAGGTTTAAAAGTAAAAAAACAGAACAAAAAGTAAGAAAAAGAAAAGAAAAAGGCCGTGCGGGCTGCACAGTAGGCAGGCCAGCCCATCAGCCGGCCCATTCCCGCAGCCCAGCCCACCGTGAAGTCACGTTGACGTCACCGGGGCCCGGACCGGCCGCGGCGGCGCCGTCGACGCCGGCGGCGCGCCACCGCTCGGCGGGACGCGCGGGCGCGTGCGTTCGACGCGCCTCGACGCGGGGAGGCCGGGAGAGGTGGCGCCGCCGCTTTAAGGACGCCGGAGGGTCGCCGGCGACGGCTGGAAGCGGCTGAGGACCCGAGCACCGCGGCGACGAATCCGGCGAGCCACGGCCGTCCCTGGACGCCATCCGCGGCGAGGAGGTGGAGGACGCGGCGGCGGAGCGTCCCGTAGCCGTCGATCTGAGCGGGAGGTGCGGAGCGGCGGCAACGCGCGGCGGCGGCGGCGACCTCCGGCGTCGCGGGAGAGAGAAGGGGAGGGAGGGGATTGTGGGGGCAGTTTTGCAGAAAAGCCCTTGCGTTTCACAGGAATCGTGAACAGGTCCCTCGGTACGTTGAAATGTGGACTGCGGGTTCGATTTTCGTTTTCTAGAGGGGCGTTTCTGCAAAAGCGTCACCGACGCCTCCCGCGGGCCGTCGGATCGACGACAAACGGCGCGGATCGCTCGGGCACTATAGTACTGTAGCAGCTACAGTAGCTACTGTAGCTAGCTACAGTCGCCGAGCGCTCTCAGGCCTCCATTTCGTTCGTCTTTAATATAGACTAGTTGAATTTGGTGAGTTTTTTGTACAATATATATATTTTTTGTTCACCAAAATGTTGGCCAAATTGAAATGTTCGAACATGTTTTTATTTTTGTTATGAATAGGTAGCATTTTTTTTGTGAGCATTTTTTGATATGTTTTGTAGAATGGTTAAATATTTAGTGGTTTGAAATGCTCAAACATGTTTGTATGTCGACGTCAATATTTAATTGAAATTAGGAAAATCCATTTGAATTTGATACCACAATTTGGGAAAGTTTGTTGGTATGTTGTTGAAATGTTGGACAAATCGAAATGTTCAAATATATTTGTAGTTTGCTATAATTACATAGCGGTTTTTTTTAGCATTTTCGATATATTTTATGGAATATCGGAGTATTGTTTTCATTTTGGTATGAATAGTTAGCATTTTTTGTGAGCATTTTTGATATATTTTACAGAGTATGTAAATATTTAGTAGTTTGAAATGTTTGAACATGTTTGTATTTGAGCGGCAATATTAAATTGAAATTAGAAAATATGCATTTGAATTACCTCCAAATGGTGACAAAATTTGAATATTCCAAAAAAATTGTAGCATAAGTAGTTTGTATGTATTTTTCTGATTGTTTTGATATGTTACTTATATTTTTTCCAACGGATATATTCGGAGATACTGATTTATAATTTGTTTGAATTTTAAAAATTAGCGTGGCGACATGCCGCGCCTGTTGTAAATTGAAATGTCAAATGCGTCGGATTTTGTCGTCTAGGGTAACTTCAAATAGTTAGCAAATTTGAATGTTAGATTATGTTTGTATGTTGGCATAAATATGTAATATAGCTCCGTAATTAGAAGATACACATTGTATGAGCATTTACTAAAGTCAGTCTATATTTTGAGGAACTCAATTTGAATTTCGTATTTAGAGGAAGTTAATTTAGACTATTTCCATCTGTGCGCCAAATTGAAATGTTCAATTTAAGTCCATATTTAGAGGAAATGCATTGTGTGAGCATTTGTTAGACTGAACTGCACTTAATTAGGGGAAGTGCATTTGATTTTTCTACAAATATTCATCAATTCAAAAAAAATTAATCATGTTTTTTTTGCCGTAATTCATGTTTGTATTTTGATGTAAGTAGTTGCATTTATTTTTTTCCTGAGCATGTTGATATATTTTGGAGCATCTTTTTTTTAGCGACTTGGAATGTGCGAATATGTTTCTATTTTTCATTAACATTTAATTTAAGTCATAATGGGCGGTAAATACGCATTTATTCAATTGGATGTCATATTTAGAGAAAGTTTATTTAGATCACATCCAAATATTTACCAAACTGAAATGTTCAATTTAAGTTTTAATTCAATTTAGAAGCAAGTCGTAATTAGGGCAAATGAATTTGCATTTTATCGGAATATTCATCTAGACAAACGTTTTTTTTTTTTGTAAGTGTAGTGACTATTTTTTGTTTTTTGTTTTGCGAATTTGTGGAATTTAGTCTCGTTTGTTTTGAAAATGTAGGCAATCACATATTTTTTTTATATACGGTGGCTATTTTTTGGTTTTGACAAAATTTTAGAATTTAGTGGTAGTTGTTTTGGAAATGTCTTTGAAAAGTACAAAAAGTTTTCAAAAAATGGAAAAGCAGAACCGAAATGGTGAGGAAGAAAAAAAAATAAGGAAGCCCGGCCCAACAGGAGCACGACTGTAGCCCAGGCCCACCATGCCGTCAATATGGCGTCGTCGGTGGCCGGAGCCGCCGCGGCGGCGACGCGGACGCCGGCGTCAAACCAGCGCGTGCCGCACCCGCTGTATTTTAAAATGTCCCAATTTCACTAAATTGTTTCTTTAAAATTTGACTAATTGGGAAATGTCAAAATTCGTTGGAATTAGTCGTCTATTTTCTCTAAATTTTCACTAATTTGGAAGTGTTCATTTTTTTTTAGTTTTCTACCATAAGTAGGTGCATATTTAATGTACTTTGGAAATCTCGAAATTCGTTGGAAATTGGTGCCGATTTTATCCAAATTTCTAAAAATTTAGAATATTTTTTTTCTTTGTTGGCCATCAATGGGTTGCAATTTTTGTTTGTAAGAATTCTGATGCAATTTCCATTTATTTTTTGATTTGTAGATTTGAAGGTGTTGATATTAGGACTTTTTTTTTGGATATTGTTTAGGGATATTGGACCGGCATTTGATTTTTTTTTTCAAATTTGAGTTGCGATGACATGCCATAAATAGTTGCGCCGATATGCGATGAAATGTTTAATCTGAGTCTAAAATTACAGGAAACGTATTGTCTGAGCATTTACTAATTTCAACTCTGAAAGGGGATCGTATGAGCACCTAGAGGGGGGGGGTGAATAGGTGCTACCCAATTTTCAATTCTTTTTCAATTTAGGCTTGACACAAAAGATAAATTCTCTAGATATGCAACTACGGTGAATTTATCTATATGACAAGTACAAGAACAACTAAGCAAGAAGCACAGTATAGGGAGATAAGGGAGGAATGAGATAACCGAAAGGGAAGCACGCGGAGACAAGGATGTATTCCCGAGTTCCTCCTTGTTAAGGGAGTACGTCTCGTTGGAGGGGTGTGAGTTCGCCACAAAGGCCTACTCAACGCCACGAAGGCCTCACCCTATTCTCCGATGAACTTTGCCACAAAGGCTTAGTTCACCTTCCACTATCGGAGCCCTTCGAGGCGGATTCCGGAGCCTTTACAACGGTCTTGGGGCACACACCCACAACTTAATTAGGGGCTCCCAAATCACAAATCTGTAGCAATTACAACAAGTGATAAGAACAACAAGCTAGGTCAACACAAGGCTAACCCTAGAAATGAGATCCTTCAAATGAATGAAGGGAAATGAAAAACTGCTCGGTGGAGTTGTAGATCCGGGTCTTCTCCTTCAATCCTCCAAGAATCAATGGATTTGGGTGGAGGGATTGGGAGATCTTGCGAATTTGGGCTTTGAGCTTTGATGGCATTAATGGAGGAGAGAGAGTGTGCAAAGCTAGCCCTCCAAAGATAGGTGAAGGGGTATTTAAACCCCTTCACAAAATCTGGCCGTTGGAGGTCTTGGCAGCAGCTCAAAACCCGCAGCACCGGAAGTACCGCCAGGAGGGCCGGTACTTCCGGCCTACCCTTTCCTTTTCCTTCAACGGCTTCCTCAGAGAAAACTTCAATCCCGCATGACCGGCAGTACAGCGGCGGGGGCCGGTACTTCCGGTGGGCCGGTAGTTCCGGGCCCACTTCCGGTCCAAAAGTTGGGAGACCCCGAGAAGTCCAGTGCCTGAAAAAATAAGCGGAAGTTCCTCCGGAACTTTCCACCGGAAGTAGGCGCGGAAGTACCGCTGTGGCCACCGGTACTTCCGGTGGTCCGGTACTACCGGTGCTACTTCCGGTGCAAAAATTCGGGGGAACCCGGGGAGTCCAGTACCCAGAAAAATAAGCGGAACGGGCTCCGGAACTTCCCACCGGAAGTAGCGAGCGGAAGTACCGCTCGGGCCACCGGTACTTCCGGTGCCCCGGTACTTCTGAGGCTACTTCCGTTGCGCAGTTCGAAGGCGTCCAGAGGTTCCAGTACCTTAAGAAATAAGCGGCAGTAGGGCCGGAACTGGGCACCGGAAGTGCCCAGCAGAACTACCGGTCCCTGGACCGGTACTTCCGGCCAACAGTAAAAACTGACACTTGCTCATCTTTTCGCGACGAATCTTTTGGGATTGGTTTCCTGCACATCTTAGACATAGTTAGAGCACTTGATTGTATTGTTGTCAACATCAAAACACATGGGGATAGCAAATGTTCTTTCAATCTCCCCCTTTTTGGTGTTGACGACAATACAACCAATACGCATAGTTTGTTTCCAAAAGACAAACGAGCTCCCCCTAAGGGGCTCCCCCTATCTCTTGGAAACCTAGCATATTTCAAGCACAAGCAAAACAACAAGATATATATAACAAAGGCT
Organism: Puccinellia tenuiflora; assembly: GCA_012064385.1. NCBI lineage: Eukaryota > Viridiplantae > Streptophyta > Magnoliopsida > Poales > Poaceae > Puccinellia > Puccinellia tenuiflora. The sequence goes on from QRDG01000352.1 coordinate 82,947, forward strand.
AGCACTAGATATAACAAGATAGATAGCTAGCAAAGAAAATAACGATAACAAGGAGATCCACAAAGTCTTACATGCTCACATCATGCATAGTCTTAAGAATGATAACGAAACCGGGACATGATAAAAGATCCAAATGAAGAAACAAGAAGATCATGTCCCACCCATGCAAATCCCGATGGCTAAGAACTATGCCTACACTTCTCCCCCTTTGGCGTCAAGACACCAAAAAGGAAGGAGCGAAACTACACGCCCCAAGATGGATCACTCCTCATCCTCATCCTCACCACCACCATCACCACCATCTTCAATGTCAGACCAAATAACACCACCATTGGAGAGCCACTTGTCCTTGGGGGTGATATCTTCCTCAGAGCCGTCAGACACTTCAATCTCTAACTTGCGCATGATCTGCTTCTGGCGGGAGCGGCTCTTCTTCTCTTGCACATGAGCATCATACATGCGGTTGCTCATCATGCAAAAAGAGTCACGAAGCCTTGTCTTCACCCTTTGGAACCAACCCTGTTCCGTCACAGGAGCGTTGTCCACTTTCTTTCCCTTTCCAACAGTCCGGTCCTTGGGAAGCACATGGTTCTTCTTGCGTAGCTTTTTCTCAAGATGAGGCACCAACGGAATACCAGACAAGTCAATCCTCTCACGGTGAAGGAGAGCCCACTTACCACAAATGAGCTTCATGATGTAAGGGGCATAGATGGGCACCCTCTTGTCAGCAATAGCACTCCAAAGCTCCTTAAACATCACACCCATGACATCCAGCTTCTCACCCGAACCTCTCCTCAAATAACACTGATGCAGCAAATCGATGAGGTAGCTATGCACTTGATCCCAATTGCCTACCCGAGGAGTAAGAGTCTCCCTGAAGATGTGAAACATGATCTCATAAGTGGGTATGAGATCCTCGGACTGACCTGGAGTACCACCAGGCATAGTAATGGGCTCAAGCACCTCCTTGGCACTCGGGCGGGGCAAGTGGTGCACCGTCCAACCATTGTTGTCTTGAGAACGCGGGTATCCCAGCAGTTGACAGAACTCAGACCACTTACAGTCCACATGCTCATCCCTGATCATCCAATGCAGTCGAGGATTGGCCTCAGTGCCGATGAAAACAGTGGCATAGAACTGGGCCACAAGCTCTTCATTGTAGTCTTGATGAACCTCCATAATCTTCAACAGTCCAAACTCCTCACACATGCTAAAGGCCTCGGCAAAGTACTGAGCATACTTGGGAGAGGTCATGTGAGCAATGTTGAGGCGGTGTTGGAGGACCACTGCATTCCTTTGCCCTGAGTAAATCTGATTGTAGACAAGCTCTTGATCATTGGTGTAGAAACGAGAATCCGTGACATTATCTTGGCGAGGAATGAGGTATGGGTTCTTTTTCCGGTAGTCACGGTATTCCCGGTCAGGCATCTTGGCAAAAGAGACAGTCTTGGGCTTCTTCACAACAGACTTCTTGCTAGAACCACCTGCAGACCCAGCAGCCTTCTTCTTCTCAAGGTTGATTTGCCGGGCGGACTTGGTTTGCGGCATAATTTCAGCTTCTTCTTCAAACTCATCTTCAATGGTGCGCTGCTTCTTGCGAGAGGCTGAGGAGATGAACCCTAAGAAGTGAGCACAAAGATAGGAGGGAAACAAGAAAAGACAATAAATTCACAATAAAACAACGTAGTTATCAAGAGTAGTTAGGCCATGTGAATCTTGAGAACATCAATAGTACCGAGAGGAACCCCGGTGATACCTCACATCACACCCAAACACAAGGGCCCAAGAGTGGTGAGGAACTAGGGTTTCACTAGGTACTCGGGATTCCTCCAAGATTTACATGAAAACCTACTCTAGACAACTAACAACATCTAGTACCGGCCCAAAACATACTCCAAACGAGATTGAACTTAAGCAATCGTGCATCTAGGGCTTGTCCTACATCACATCTAGATTCAATTAATGAAGCCTAGAAGGAGCGTGAGAGAGGACAAATACCGGATGCCATGGAGGAGGATGACGAGGGGAACGTTTCCCTCGGACCAGATCTGACGGGGGAGCACCGAGGAAGCGGCAATGAGCTCCCAAGGTGGCCGGTGGCTAGGGTTGGAGAGAGAAAAGAGATGGAGCTCGTGGGGAAGAAGAAGAAGGTAAGTTCCTTCTTCCCCCGGGCCCTGTACTTAACCCGCACCATCCCGAGCCACCGGAAGTACCGGTCGAAAGGCCGGTACTTCCGCCCGCGCGGAAATTTTCAGCCAGGAAAATTTCCGCCGGACCAGAAGTACCGCTGCCTTGGCCGGTACTTCCGCCCGCTCGGGATTTTCAGCCTGGGGATAAATCCGCTGAAAATTCCGAGAGGCCGGAAGTACCGGTCAAGGAACCGGTAGTTCCGCTCCAGTCAGAAAAACTAGATGCATGTTTTAGAGAGAATTTAGAGATTAGATACGGAACGGTTTTTAGGGAAGAGTTTGGGCTTGGGATGAGAGCTCAACCTGTCATAGTATGGTACTACACTCACGTTTGCAAGATGCGACACCGAAGAGCCAAACATGAGTGTTTTTCCATCGCACACACATAGTGACACCTATAGGTCTAGAAAAGCCAAATAAACACCAAATAAGAGGCAACTCCCCACGGAGGAGGTCGGTGGCCTAGGCCACCATATATGAGTATGAAGAGTGAGACACCGCGAAGATATATCTTGGGTTCTCACTCAAAACTCATCATTTAAGCTCACAATTCATGATTTGAATATAGAGTAGAACAATGAATACGTTAATATAGGCATAATGGGGGGAGGGAGAGCCCAATAGTTAGGACAACACTCCCCCTATGTCCATGCCTACACCTAAACCCAAATAGAGAATTGACTTATAAGTGTGTATGCAAGATGGTCAAGTCAAGCTCCTCGAATCCACGATATTTAGTTCATTCCTCAAATAAGTGAATCTTGCTTCATCAAGTGGCTTCGTGAAAATATCGGCAAGTTGGTCCTTGGTTGGCACATAAGCAAGCTCAATGTCTCCACGGGCAACATGATCTCGAATGAAATGATGGCGAATCTCAATGTGCTTGGTTCTTGAATGTTGCACCGGGTTGTAGGCGATCTTGATAGCACTCTCATTGTCACACAAAAGAGGCACTTTGTCACAATTGACACCGTATTCCTTTAAAGTTTGCCTCATCCATAACAATTGAGTGCATGCACTTGCGGCGGCAACATACTCGGCTTCGGCGGTGGAGAGGGAAATGCAATTTTGCTTCTTGGAAGACCAACTCACCAAAGACCTACCAATGAATTGGCACGCCCCGGAAGTTGATTTCCTATCATCTTGATCCCCGGCCCAATCCGAATCCGTGAAACCCCGAAGAGTGAAAGATGAATCCCTTGGATACCACAAACCAAACCTTGGGGTATGAATTAAATATCGTAGGATTATTTTGACCGCCAACATGTGGCTTTCTTTAGGAGCCGCTTGATACCTTGCACACACACCTACACTCAACACAATATCGGGTCTAGATGCACAAAGGTAAAGCAACGAACCTATCATGGAGCGGTAGAGCTTTTGATCCACATCTATACCCTTTGGGTTAAGTTGTAGATGGCACTTGGTATCCATAGGAGTCTTCTTATCCTTAGCATCCACCATATTGAACCTCTTGAGCATGTCTTGGATATATTTTGCTTGGCTAATAAAAGTCCCTCCTCTCAATTGCTTGATCTCAAATCCAAGGAAGAACTTCAACTCGCCCATCATAGACATCTCAAACCTATTGGTCATAAGCTTTGCAAATTCATCATTAAAAGCTTTGTTAGATGAGCCAAAGATAATATCATCAACATATAGTTGGCATACGAAAAGCTCCCCTTTAACCCTCTTAGTAAAAAGAGTGGGGTCGATTTGCCCAACTTCAAACCCACGGTCTAACAATAACTCTCTAAGGTGCTCATACCACGCACGTGGTGCTTGCTTAAGTCCATAGAGCGCCTTATCGAGCTTGTAGACATGGTTAGGGAAGTTGGGGTCCTCGAACCCCGGGGGTTGCTTAACGAATACCAACTCTTTCAAAGGACCATTAAGAAAAGCACTTTTAACATCCATTTGTTGCAATTTGAAGTTATAACGAGATGCATAAGCAAGGAGGATACGGATGGACTCAAGGCGAGCCACGGGAGCATAGGTCTCTCCAAAATCAATGCCTTCAACTTGAGAGTACCCTTGAGCCACCAATCGAGCCTTGTTCCTCACCACCATGCCATGCTCATCTTGCTTGTTCTTGAAAATCCACTTTGTGCCTATAACATTGCGGCACTCCTTTGGCTTCTCAACTAGCTTCCAAACTTTGTTGCGCTCGAAGTTGTTGAGCTCTTCATGCATTGCTAGCAACCAATCCGGATCTTCAAGAGCTTCGGCAACCTTCTTTGGCTCAAACATGGCAATGTGAGCTTGATGATCACTAAAATTTGCCAATTGCCTCCGGGTGGACACCTTGCCTCTCACATCACCAATAACCTTGTCAAGGAAATGTTCACGACGTTCCATGGTTCTTGTAACTCGAGCTTGACGACGGGCTTCGATATCCTCATTGCATCGAGGAGGTATCACTTGATCATCTTGATCATTTGAGTCCCCGTCTTGACCGGTAGGTTGACCTTGATTATCAATGAGCTCGGCTTCAACATTTGAAGAAGATGGTTGAGCAAGGTCTTGAACTTGGCTAGCGTCACGAGATGGAGAGTTTGAATCTTGCATAGCAACTTGATCAACGGGTTGAGGGTCTTCAACTTGTTCTTGGGTAGGTGCAACTTGCTCTTCTTGGGCAACGGTTTCTTGTGTAGATGAAGGCTCCACATGAGTAGAGCATTGTCCTTCTTGATCCACCACAAGGGGTTCCTCAATGGGGCAGAAAAATCCCACACTCATTCTTCTTATGGCTTCTTGAGGTATTACATCATCTACATCGGAAACATGAAATTGCGCCACTTGGGAGCCGTCATTCTCTTCGAACACCACACTACAAGATTCTATGATGCGCCGTGAAGCTTTATCATAGATTCTATAAGTGTGGGATTCGGCACCGTAACCAACAAATATACCCTCTAGAGATTTAGATTCGAATTTAGTTAAGCGACAACCTTTGATCAAATAGAAGCACGTACAACAGAAGACACGAAAGTAGGAGATGTTAGGTTTGTTGCCGGTGAGGATCTCATAAGGAGTCTTGTTCAACCCTTTGCGGAAGTAGAGCCGGTTGGATGAGTGACATGCCGTGGATATAGCCTCCGCCCAAAAACTTAACGGAGTCTTAAACTCCGCAAGCATGGACCTTGCCATATCCATAAGAGTCCGGTTCTTCCTCTCGGCTACACCATTTTGTTGAGGGGTATAGGTTGCGGAATATTGATGACGTATGCCCTCTTCACTAAGAAACTCATTGAGGGTGTAGTTTTTGAACTCGGAGCCATTATCACTTCTAATTGCCAAAATGGGGACATTGTGTTGACGTTGCATTTCAACGGAGAAGTCGATGAAGGTTTGTTGGGTTTCACTCTTCGACTTGAAGAAATAAACCCAAGTGAATCTTGAATAATCATCAACAATCACCAAGCAATACTTCTTCCCACCAAGACTAGCTTCGGGAACGGCACCAAAAAGATCCACATGGAGGAGCTCCAAGATCCTCTTGGAAGAAATAATAGTCTTGGACGGATGGGGAGAATCATGCATCTTTCCTTCAACACAAGCCCTACAAACACGATCTTTGGCAAAAGAGACATCTTCTTTTAGTCCGAGTATGTGGCCACCCTTGTGGAGACTTTGCAAAGTTCTCATGTTGACATGGGCTAGGCGGCGATGCCACAACCAACCCTTGTCGGCCTTTCCGAAGAGGCACATCGAATTTGTAGTGGTTTTCCCCGAAAAGTCAACCACAAACAAATCATCCTCGACGTACCCAACGAAAGCGACCTTTAGAGTCTTGCTCCACAAGATGACCACAACATCAACATCAATAAAGACGGCAAAACCCATCTTATTAAGAGCATGAACGGAAAGTAAATTGTAACCAAGGCTTTCGACAAGCATGACATTTACTAAGGTGACATCCTTAGCAACTACCACCTTGCCTAAACCCGTTACCTTAGATTTTGATCGGTCTCCAAATGTGACGGTTGCTTCATTTATACTTGTTCTCAACTCCGTCATGATCTCTTTGCTTCCGGTCATATGTTTTGTGCAACCACTATCAAGCACCCATTTTGACCCGCCGGAAGCATAGTCCTACAAGGAATCATTGCTTTGATTTAGGTCCCCATTTTTCAATGGGTCCTCTTTTGTTAGCAACAAGGGTCTTAGGAACCCAAATAGAGCGGTAAATAGGCACATTTCTAGGACCAACAAATTTAGCATAGACATCCCCATAATAATCAACATATAAGATATAGAAGGGGTTAGTCCTTCCCGCAACGTCATCACTAGTGGGTTTGCCCCTAGTGGCATCACCACTTGCAATGTTGGTCTTCTTAACTTCGGGGGTCTTCTTTGCTTGGGGAGCCTTCTTAGTTTGTGGGGCCCTAGCATCTTTCATGAAGGACTCCTTCTTCTCCTCCTCAACGAAACCAACACCACCTCTCCCCTCTTTGGAAGGGACAAACGGCCTCTTACCACGGGAGATAGCGTTAGCAAGGTTAACTTTCAACCTAGCATTTTCCTCAATAATATTTGCATGATCACAAGTAATAGGAGTAGAGGAGCTAGGCACATCAATTTTAGATGGTTGAGCTTGAAGTTGTTCATACGACTCTTTGAGGGTGGAGAGCTCACTCTCCAAAGCCTTGTGAGCCTTAGAGAGCTTCTCTAACTCCTCGGTTAGTCTAGAATGACCAACACCAAGCTCGACCTTTTCTTTCTTGCAAATTTTATATTTTGCTCTAGCATGATCACGTTCCTTAATGAGCTTAGCAACAATTTCATTATTAGCTTCTTCTATGGATTCTAGTTGTGCTTCAAGAGAAACTCTAAGCTCATGTTCTTCTTCAAGGTTATCTTTTAGAGAAGCAATTTCCATGGCATCATCTCTTTCTATTTTACCTTTTACCTCTAGCATCTCAAGAGCATCATCGTATTGACTCATAAGAGTCTCAACATGCTTCTTGGTTTCACCTTGCATGTTAGATATAAAATGATCCAAGGCAACAAGTTCCTCCTTAACTTCAAGACTAGTAGGATCATCTACATTACTCATGGCTTTGGGAGTTGAAGAAGATGATACCTCATTGGCCTTGGCCATAAGACATCTTGCAGAAGAGGTTGAGACATTTTCATTGGGGGATTCAAAGAGAGAAGGGGTTGATGAAGATGCAATGGCAATCCCGGCCACTTCACTCTTGGTTTCTTCCTCTTCTTCTTCTTCCCCGAATGAGTATTCCTCTTGAGCAATTAACACCATCCGTTGAGGTTTCTTGTTGGTGACATTCTTCTTGAAGAATGGCTTCTTGTTGGGGATCTTGGGCTTAACCTTACGGACAAGTTTGCCTCCATGGTGCTCCCGGTTTTCAAAGGGGCATTCGGCTACGAAGTGATAGCGATCTTGGCAATTGTAGCACGAACGCACCCTTTGGCCACCCTCCTTCTTTCCACTTGACTTGTTCACAAACTCTCTTGCCTTGGATGGACTCTTCCAAAAATCCTTGTGCGAGTGAGACAAAGTGAGAGCCGAGTAGTCCTTGAGGGTGTCCTCAAGCTCCTTGGGATGCCAATGAGATACATCTTCTTGTTCTTCATCATCATCGTCTTGAGCAATCATCTTGGCCTTCAAAGCTAGGGGGGAACTTTTGTGCATTCCAATGGCTCTAGCACGAGCATCTTCGGCGTTCTTGGCGGCCACCTTGAATGCGGACATCTCTTGCATGACTTCCATTGATGACATAAGGTGATAGTTGTGCCTTCCTTGGAGACTCTTCAAGTCGGATGACTCAAAGGGCCATAGAGCACTCACATACTTCCTCTTGATCCATGCATCATCCACATGAGTTGCCCCAAGTGACCGAAATTGAGTGGCAAGGGTCTTGAGTCTTCGATACATGTCTTCATGCTCTTCACCTTCTAACATGAAAAAGCCCTCGGCTTGGTTGCTCAAGGACTCAAACCTATTCCTCTTCATGCTCTCATTGCCGATGAACTCATTGGTGAGAGTATCCCAAGCTTCTTTGGCGGTGGTGGCAAGCTCGATGTGGGACATGTGCTTCTCCCCCACGGCGGTTTGGATCATGTTGAGAGCCAATTCATTGAGTTGACAATCAACAACCTCTCTTCTTGTCATGTTGTTGGGGTCGTGTGCCTTGAAGCCAACCTCGATGATCCTCCAAAGCTCGATTGAAGCACTCTTCATATAAGATCTCATAAGAAATTGCCAATTAGAAAAACAAGATGGATTAAACTTGGGTGGGTCACCCCTATTGTTTATATGAGGATGAGGGATAGGTGGGTCGGGGGAATATATGTGAGGAACCTCACTATAGTTCTCCTTCCCACTAGCATTTTTAGATGGGGATTCTTTAGTTCCATCACTACCCTCGGCCTCCGAAGCTTGCGCGGCGGAAGAATTTACCTCTAGCGGTGGTGGTGTGGGTCCTACTCCCTTAGGAAGGAGTTGCGCGATCATCTCACGCAATTCCTTCATTTGAGTGTCCATGGAGGATCTAATACGAGTTTCCAAGCTATCAAGATCCTCCATGCTCACCCCGGGTTTAGGGTCCGCACCATCACCGGTGATACTCATACTCTCTTAGGCGGTGAAGCCTAGATATAGAGGCAAAGCTCTGATACCAATTGAAAGGGGATCGTATGAGCACCTAGAGGGGGGGTGAATAGGTGCTACCCAATTTTCAATTCTTTTTCAATTTAGGCTTGACACAAAAGATAAATTCTCTAGATATGCAACTACGGTGAATTTATCTATATGACAAGTACAAGAACAACTAAGCAAGAAGCACAGTATAGGGAGATAAGGGAGGAATGAGATAACCGAAAGGGAAGCACGCGGAGACAAGGATGTATTCCCGAGTTCCTCCTTATTAAGGGAGTACGTCTCGTTGGAGGGGTGTGAGTTTGCCACAAAGGCCTACTCAACGCCACGAAGGCCTCACCCTATTCTCCGATGAACTTTGCCACAAAGGCTTAGTTCACCTTCCACTATCGGAGCCCTTCGAGGCGGATTCCGGAGCCTTTACAACGGTCTTGGGGCACACACCCACAACTTAATTAGGGGCTCCCAAATCACAAATCTGTAGCAATTACAACAAGTGATAAGAACAACAAGCTAGGTCAACACAAGGCTAACCCTAGAAATGAGATCCTTCAAATGAATGAAGGGGAAATGAAAAACTGCTCGGTGGAGTTGTAGATCCGGGTCTTCTCCTTCAATCCTCCAAGAATCAATGGATTTGGGTGGAGGGATTGGGAGATCTTGCGAATTTGGGCTTTGAGCTTTGATGGCATTAATGGAGGAGAGAGAGTGTGCAAAGCTGGCCCTCCAAAGATAGGTGAAGGGGTATTTAAACCCCTTCACAAAATCTGGCCGTTGGAGGTCTTGGCAGCAGCTCAAAACCCGCAGCACCGGAAGTACCGCCAGGAGGGCCGGTACTTCCGGTCTACCCTTTCCTTTTCCTTCAACGGCTTCCTCAGAGAAAACTTCAATCCCGCATGACCGACAGTACAGCGGCGGGGGCCGGTACTTCCGGTGGGCCGGTAGTTCCGGGCCCACTTCCGGTCCAAAAGTTGGGAGACCCCAAGAAGTCCAGTGCCTGAAAAAATAAGCGGAAGTTCCTCCGGAACTTTCCACCGGAAGTAGGAGCGGAAGTACCGCTGTGGCCACCGGTACTTCCGGCGGCCCGGTACTACCGGTGCTACTTCCGGTGCAAAAATTCGGGGGAACCCGGGGAGTCCAGTACCCAGAAAAATAAGCGGAACGGGCTCCGGAACTTCCCACCGGAAGTAGCGAGCGGAAGTACCGCTCGGGCCGCCGGTACTTCCGGTGGCCCGGTACTTCTGGGGCTACTTCCGCTGCGCAGTTCGAAGGCGTCCAGAGGTTCCAGCACCTTAAAAAATAAGCGGCAGTAGGGCCGGAACTGGGCACCGGAAGTGCCCAGCGGAACTACCGGTCCCTGGACCGGTACTTCCGGCCAACAGTAAAAACTGACACTTGCTCATCTTTTCGCGACGAATCTTTTGGGATTGGTTTTCTGCACATCTTAGACATAGTTAGAGCACTTGATTGTATTGTTGTCAACATCAAAACACATGGGGATAGCAAATGTTCTTTCAAACTCCACATAATTAGAGGAAGTGCATTTGGTTTGTTTCCAAATGTTGACCAATTCTAAATATTCAAATATGTTTGTCTTTTAGACATAAATCATGTTTGTATCTTTTCCCATAAGTTGTTGGCATTCATTTTTCTGAACAGGTTGACATATTATGGAGTATCTATTTTTTTTTACCATTTTGAAATTTTCAAATATGTTTCTATATTTCAGTAACATTGTGGAAATGCGCATTTATTCAATTGAAACCCATATTTAGAGAATGTTCATTTAGGTTGTGGCGAAATGTTTACGAAATTGGAATGTTAAATTTAAGTCTATTATTACAGGGAATGCACTATATGACCATTTAGTAAATAGAACTTTACATAATTAGAGGTTATGCATTTGTTTTTTTTTCCTCCAAATATTTGCCATCTGGAAATGTACAATTGTTTTCCCCTAATTGAGACGTTTCGTTCATATAGTCTGGAGTATTTCCAATTTGTAAGCAAATTGGAATGTTTGGGGAATATTTGTTTTTTTTATGATTTTTTAAAGTAAGTTTATAGTGAGTGGAAAATCCTACATCTATTCAACTGAATTTTGCAGTTTTTTTTAATTCAAGTCGACACAATTGGCCATATAGTTGGAGTGAGTGCATTCCTTTTTTTCAAATTATTTGGTGAAATAAAATGTTTATCAATGTTTGTAATTTCTCATAATGAGTTAGCATTTTTTTTTGTGATTATTTTGAGTTGTTGCTCATATTGTTCCAGTGGGAAAATTTGTTTTTTTTTAATTTGTAACATTTCTCTCTTTTTTTGCAATTTGGATTAAATCGGTGGGGCCCACCTGTCGGGAAATATGCTAATTCTCTCGGAGAATATGCTATTCTTTTAAAATTTCTGCGAAAAAAGTAAAACGCTGACAGACCGGGCCCACTTTGACGTCGCGATGACATCAGTAGTGGCCAGGCCTTCCAAATAGTGACAGCATTTGAATTCAAATTAGGGAAGGTGCATTTGAATTACTTGCAAATAGTAAAAACATTTGAATATTCCAAAAAAAATTCCTTTAGCATACACCGCACCAGCTGTATTTTAAAATGTCCCAATTTATCGAGATTTATCATCTATTTTATCGAAAATTTCACTAAATTTTTTCTTTAAAACTTGACTAATTGGGAAATGTCAAAATTCGTTGGAATTAGTCGTCTATTTTCTCTAAATTTTCACTAATTTGGAAGTGTTCATTTTTTTTTGTTTTTTTAGTTTTCTGCTATAAGTAGGTTGCATATTTTATGTACTTTGGAATCTTGAAATTCGTTGGAAATTGGTGTCGATTTTATCAGAATTTCCAATAATTTAGAATATCTTTTTTTTGTTGGCTATCAATGGGTTGCAATTTTTGTTTATAAGAATTCTGATGCAATTTCCATTTATCTTTTTCGATGTGTAGATTTGAAGGTGCTGATATTAGGACATTTATTATTATTTTTTGGATATTGTTTAGGGAAATTGGACCGGCATTTGAAAATTTTAAATTTTCAAATTTGAGTTGCGATGACATGTCATAAATAGTTGCGATGATATGTGATGAAATGTTTAATCTGAGTCTAAAATTACAGGAAACGTATTGTCTGAGCATTTACTAATTTCAACTCCACATAATTAGAGGAAGTGCATTTGGCTTGTTTCCAAATGTTGACCAATTCTAAATATTCAAACATGTTTGTTTTTTAGACATAAATCATGTTTGTATTTTTTCCCATAGGTAGTTGGCATTCATTTTTCTGAGCAAGTTGACATATTATGGAGTATCTTTTTTTTTTTACCATTTTCAAATTTTCAAATATGTTTCTATATTTCAGTAACATTGTGGAAATGCGCATTTATTCAATTGAATCCCATATTTAGAGAATGTTCATTTAGGTTGTGGCAAAATGTTTACGAAATTGGAATGTTAAATTTAAGTCTATTAATAGAGGGAATGCACTATATGACCATTTAGTAAATAGAACTTTACATAATTAGAGGTTATGCATTTGTTTTTTTTTCTCCAAATATTTGCCATCTGGAAATGTACAATTTTTTTCCTAATTGAGACGTTTTGTTCATATAGTCTGGAGTATTTCCAATTTGTAAGCAAATTGGAATGTTTGGGGAATATTTTTTTTATGATTTTTTAAAGTAAGTTTATAGTGAGTGGAAAATCCTACATCTATTCAAATGAATTTTGCAGTTTTTTTTTAGTTCAAGTCCACACAATTGGCCATATAGTTGGAGTGAGTGCATTCCTTTTTTTCAAATTATTTGGTGAAATAAAATGTTTACATATGTTTGTCATTTGTCACAATGAGATAGCATTTTTGTTGTATGATTATTTTGAGTTGTTGCTCATATTGTTCCGGTGGGGATTTTTTGTTGAATGTGTAACATTTCTCTCTTTTTTTTGCAATTTGGATTAAATCGGTGGGGCCCACATGTTTGAGGAATTGCATATGCATTTCATATGGGAAGAAAAGTTTTTTTTATCAATATTTAGATTATAAATAGTTTGTGTTTTGCTTTGAAAATTTAGTTGAACTCCATATTCAAATGGATTACAATAGGTGGACATTTATTAAATTCAATCCATAATTTGAGGGAATTAATTTGGATTTTCTCCAAATATTTGGTGACCTGAAATGTTGAAATATGTTTTCATTATGCCTTAAGTAGTGCAAATAATGGTTGCTTTTTTTCCCGACTGCATAGTACAATCAAAGGAAGTGCATTATAAGGGTTTTCGTTAAATCCAATCCATAATTAGAAGAAATGTTTTTTTATTTTCTTAAAATATTTAGTGATTGAAGCATTTTTATCAAATTATTCATTTAATCGAACGTTTGGTTTTTAAATACAGTGAATATATTTATTTTTATTTTTTTTGTTGCAAATTTGTTGATCATTTGATTTGGAAATGTAGGTAATGTTTTTTTTAAATGCACTGGTTATTTTGATTTCGACAAATTTGTAGAATTTAGTGTAGATTTAGTGTCAATTGATTTGGTCTCATTTGATTTAGAAATGTAGCTAATCAAATATTTTTATCTTTAAATACAATGGCTGTTTTGATTTTGACAAATTTGTATAATTTAGTTATATTCAATTTAGAAGCAAGGTACAATTAAAGCAAATGAATTTGTACTTTGTTGAAATATTCATATGATCAATTTTTTTTTGAATTCAGTGAATGTTTTTTTTTGTTTACAGTTTTTGTGGAACTTCGTCACATTCGATTTGGAAATGTATGTAATCAAACTTTTCTTAGGTTATTTATATTTATTAAATTCAATTTAGAAGCAAGCCATAATTAAAGCAAATGAATTTGCATTTTATCGAATTATTCATTCAATCAAACGTTTATTTTTTAAATGCAGTGAATATATATATTCATATGATCAAATTTTTTTAATTCAGTGAATTTTTTTTTACAGTTTTTGTGGAACTTCGTCACATTCGATTTGGAAATGTATGTAATCAAACTTTTCTTAGGTTATTTATATTTATTAAATTCAAGTTAGAAGCAAGCCATAATTAAAGCAAATGAATTTGCATTTTATCGAATTATTCATTTAATCAAACGTTTGTTTTTTAAATGCAGTGAATATATATATATATATTTTTATTTATTTTTGTTGCAAATTTGTTGATCGTTTGATTTGGAAATGTAGGTAATGTTTTTTTTTATGCACTGGCTATTTTGATTTTGAGAAATTTGTAGAATTTAGTGTAGATTTAGTATCAATTGATTTGGTCTCATTTGATTTAGAAATATAGATAATCAATTTTTTTTTCTTTAAATACAGTGGCTGTTTTGATTTTGACAAATTTGTACAATTTAGTGTCAGTTGTTTTGGTATTTTTTTTGGGAAGTTCAAAAAGGTTTGGAAATGTTCAAATTTTGAAATCGTTGAAGGTGCTTGTATTTTTTTTATTTTTTTACCGGTTTTCAAATGCCCGGTTCTGGAAGGCATCAAAAATTCTAAAATATTTGAACTTGAAATTTGATCAAACACTATAAATAGTCGTCCTTTTTTGTTCGTGTTAATGTTGACATGTTTGTCACATTTGTAAATACCCTGTATTTGGAAAGTTGCAAAAGTTTTGGAATAAGGAAAAAAGTGCAAAAGAAAAAACCGACGCAGCAGCCCAGCAGCCAGCCCTGCCCACGTAGCGGCCCATCTGGCCAGCTCAGGCCCGCTGGGACGTCGTGCCGACGTCACCGGCGGCTGGAGTCGCCGTGGCGACGTGGGCGACGCCGACGTCGCACCCGTGCGAGGTAGGGCGCGCGAGTGGCCGCTTCTGACGCGCCTGGTCGCGGGGTGCCCGTTGGCGGCGACGCCGCCTCGTTTTGGTCGCCGGAGCGGCCGCGGCGGAAGGCAGCGGGCGTGGCGGCGGCGATTCCCGTGTCCGTCGACCGTTTCGGCGACAGATCTACGGCGAGGAGGGAGAGGCGGCGGCGGCGGAGCCCGTGCTCTGCTTCGATCCGAGCGGGGAGGGGTGCAGCGGCGGGGGCGGGCGTCGGCGGCGGGGAGCTGCGCCTTCGCGGGAGAGGAAGGAAGGGATTGTGAGGGCAGTTTTGCAACTTAGTCCTTCTCATTTTCGCAATTTTTGAATCGGTCCTTCGCCTCGCGTTTACGTGGACTGCGGGTTCTATTTACGGGTTTGGGAAGGGCCTTTCTGCAAAACCGTCACAGACGCGTCTCCGGGCCGTCGGATCGCCCTTCGACGGCCGAGATCGTGGCTACTGTAGCTACTGTAGCAGCTACAGTAGCTACTGTAGCTAGCTACAGTCGCCGAGCGCTCTCAGGCCTCCATTTCGTTCGTCTTTAATATAGATAGTCAATTTTCGAATCGGTCCTTCGCCTCGCGTTTACGTGGACTGCGGGTTCTATTTACGGGTTTGGGAAGGGCCTTTCTATAAAACCGTCACGGACGCGTCTCCGGGCCGTCGGATCGCCGTTCGACGGCCGAGATCGTGGCTACTGTAGCTACTGTAGCAGCTACAGTAGCTACTGTAGCTAGCTACAGTCGCCGAGCGCTCTCAGGCCTCCATTTCGTTCGTCTTTAATATAGATAGTACATAGTAGATATAGATAAGTGCTACATTGTTCGCCAAAATATTTAGTGATATAAATCCTACTTACACCATAAGCTATGTTCTTACATAAATAGAAGAGGAAAAACCTTGTTTCAGATTGGATTATGAAATTATATTTATCGAGTATATCCCTCCTATATCTAAGCTCCCTAAGATTAGAGCTTCCTTGTTGAACCACGTGTCACTCTCTTATTGGTTCATGCTTTATACATTTGCCTCCACTAGATTAAATCTCAGAGTAATATTATCCGTCCGTTCAGCAAGACACAAAACTTCAGGATGATTTTTTAAGAGCATCTCCATATGTGATCAATAATAGGAATTTATCGCTTTTTATATTAATCATAACAAAAAAAACTCTCTCCAACAATAGCCGGTGATTGAAAATTGGGCAATTTTTTACATCACGATGTAAAATAAGGCACTGGTGATGCAAATACACATAACCACAGGTCATGCCCGAACCGCACCCCGTACGCACGCGCAGCTAACTGATTACGTCGACGCCTCCTCCCACCTATTCACCTCCTCTCAACGCTGACGCCGACTTGTGCCAAATCCGCCGCAGGCCCTCCTCGCCACATCCAGCATCTCCGTCGCGTCCTGTCGTCGCCGCCCCAAATATGTCGGCCCCGTCCCAAATCGCCGTCGTCGAACTTGAATCTGCCGGTGCCCTTGCCCCCTGCCCGTTGACGACCACCCAGGCCGTCATTTCCTCTGCCCCGTCCCTCCTATATCTAAGCTCCCTAAGATTAGAGCTTCCTTGTTGAACCACGTGTCACTCTCTTATTGGTTCATGCTTTATACATTTGCCTCCACTAGATTAAAGCTCGGAGTAATATTATCCGTCCGTTCAGCAAGACACAAAACTTCAGGATGATTTTTTAAGAGCATCTCCATATGTGATCAATAATAGGAATTTACCGCTTTTTATATTAATCAGGACACAAAAAACTCTCTCCAACAATAGCCGGTGATTAAAAATTGGGCAATTTTTTACATTACGATGTAAAATAAGGCACTGGTGATGCAAATACACGTAACCACAGGTCATGCCCGAACCGCACCCCGTAAGCGCGCGCAGCTAAATGATTCCGCCGACGCCTCCTCCCACCGGTTCACCTCCGCTCACCGCCGACGCCGACTTGTGCCAAATCCGCCGTAGGCCCTCCTCGCCACATCCAGCATCTCAGTCGCGTCCTGTTGACGCCGTCCCAAATCTATCGGCCCCATCCCAAATCGGCGTCGTCGAACTTGAATCTGTCGGTGCCCTTGCCCCCTGCCCGTTGACGACCACCCAGGCCATCATTTCCTCCGCCCCGCACCCCCTCCTCGATGTGCCCTTGCCGCTGGCCCACGGATGGCACCAAAGAAGATGAAGAGTAAGTCCTGCTTCAAAGGTGTGCTGGTGCGGGAGTTCGGCTGCTAAGCCACCGAGCTGCTATGCGATGGTGGGCATGTTCGAGACGGCAGATCTGCCGCCCCCGTCCCAAATCTCCACCGCCGAACTCGAATCTGCCGGTGCCCTTGCCCCCTGCCTGTTGACAACAACCCTTATCGTCATTTCCTCCGCCCCCGCACCCCCTCCTCGATGTGCCCTTGCCGTTGGCCCATGGATGGCACCGAAGAAGACAAAGAGTAAGTCCGGCTTCAAGGGTGTGCTGGTGCGGGAGTTTGGCCGCTAAGCCGCCGAGCTGCTGTGCGATGGCGGGCACGTTCGAACGGCACACATCGCCGCCCCCGTCCCAAATCGCCACTGCCAAACTCGAATCCGCCGGTGCCCTTGCCCTCTGCCCGTTGACAACAACCCTTATTGTCATTTCCTCCGCCCCGCACCCCCTCCTCGATGTGCCCTTGCCGCCGGCCCACGGATGGCACCGACGAAGATGAAGAGTAAGTCCGGCTTCAAGGGTGTGCTGGCACGGGAGTTTGGCCGCTAAGCCACCGAGCTGCTGTGCGATGGCGGGCACGTTCTAGACGGCACACATCACCGCCCGCGTGTATGACATCTATGGTTAGAGGCTCGGGGTTCTGTGCTCGGAGCTAAACATTCCAGATATTGAATCGCTGGAGGATGCGGAGTTGATAGGCCCCGCCGGTGACAAAGTTGGAGACTCGCTCGGTGAAGCAGAAGGAGCAGCCGAACATCCAGGAGAGTGACGAGGAGGTGATGTCAAGGTTTGCGCGGGTGAATCCTTCGTACGTGCAGTAGGAGTTCGGAGCTGGACCCTCGATGGTGAAGGTGAAGAAGGTGGGCGAGGTTGGACCCTCGACAGTGATCACCGTGGACACTACATCCTCCTCGTTTGACTAGAGCTCGGATTCGTCCTCCTCGGTCGATGGGTTTGATTAGTTCGATATGTTGAGTTTGTCGTTTACTTCGGATTGTTAGTTCAAATTTATAGTTGGATGTTTAGTTATATGTTTAGGTCGAATGTTTATCAAAATTTCGGATGTTTTTCGTATGAAATGCAATATTCAGATTTATTTGAGGGAAGTTATTGGATCAGTCTTGCCCCAAAATACATCACTTGTTCGAGTTGTTGTTCTCGGTGCCCTACAAAAATCACTTTTTTTGTTGTATATTTTACATCAAGACGTATTTATTGTCCTATTTTACACAACCTATATATTGGAGATGCTCTAACTACCGTACATGAATCTACGGGCTCCCTTCTCTTAGAGCATCTCGAGTAGCCGCCTTATTTTGGGGTCTAACTACTTTCTAGGACATTAGAGACCAAAACACGTTATTGCAACAGCTGGCATTGATGTAATTTTTTTCCAATTTTATTTTGTGCAATCAAAAAAATAACACCAAGTGCTGCAGAACTCCTATATAAAAAAGGGCAAACTGGGCACGCCAACTGCCAATTGGAAGTTTCATGTAGCCCTCCCGCCTCTTCTCCCGTGACTGAGGCCGCCTCCTCTTCCAATGATTTTGCCTCGAACCTGGCATCCCCGCCACAACTCTTACCGATTTGGCCGCGAGTTCACCACCACTACTCGAAGGCACAGTAGGGATTCAACCTTGAGGGGTGTTGTCGCTTTCATCCCCCGCGCGACCACCATCACTTCCCGGCTATCCTTAGCTCCGGATGGTGAGCCACCCGAGCAGCCCTCCTCTCCCCCTCCTGGCCGTGCCTCCTCCTTCCCTACAAGCATGTGCATGAGCGATGCATGCAAGCTCTACCTCCGGCTGCACCTCGAACAACCCCCGCCTCGCATGGCTTCTCGGCCTCCATGTACAAGGCGCGGGGCTCGCCTCAGTTGGAGATTAACAAATTCAAAGTTGTTACTTTACCATTATACGGTTTATACTGCAGATACCAGACCAATGCCTACAATATTTGCATGAAAAGGTTATGAATTTGTATCTAATCGTGTATGAGTAAACTAAACTTTACTCATACCAACATGTCGTGTATTGATCACCGCAATAGTACCCTCGGGCGCAGCAAGGCGCGCCATCCCCTTCTAGTAAACGTTTTAAACAAAGAACATTTGATGATGAGAAAGGATTGAGGTGCAAATTGAAAATTAGCACACTTAATTCGACTAGCCGCCTCGACTTATGTTTTACTATGATATAAGGTAAAAGTCAAAAGCCAAAAACACCTATTTAGGTGCTTTTTGGGCTTATAAGCCAAAGCCAAAACCCAAAGCCTAAGCCTAACCAAACACCCCTTCATCTCTCCACCGACCCCTATCCCCATTCCCCAAGCCCTACCGCATTCCCAAGATGGCGGCACCGACCACCTTCTCCGGCCCGGCGTGGGCGGAGCTCCGGCTGGCGGACGCCCGCGACGTGCCGCACATCCACAGCCTCATCCGCCAGATGGCGGAGTTCGAGCTGCTCACCGACCTCTTCGCCGCCACCACGGACCTCCTGCACTCCACGCTCTTCCCCACGCCGCAGCCGGCACCCTTCGCCTCCTTCACCGCGCTCATCCTCGACCTCTCCCCGTCCCCTATCCCCGCCTCCGCCGACACCGTCGGCTCCCTCCGCCTCGACCTCTCCGCCGCGTCCCCGCTGGCCGACCCGGAGGCCGCGGCCTTCCCGTCCCCGCGCGGCGGCGGGCGCGTCACGGCCGGGTTCGTGATCTGCTTCCCCAAGTACTCCTCCTACCTCGCCAAGCCCGGGCTGTACGTGGAGGACATCTTCGTGCGCGCGCCCTGGCGCCGCCGCGGGCTCGGCCGGATGATGCTGTCGGCCGTCGCGGGCAGGGCGGCGGAGATCGGGATGGGCAGCGTGGAGTGGTGCGTGCTCGACTGGAACCAGAACGCCATCGACTTCTACGAGGGCATGGGCGCCGAGGTGTTCACCAAGTGGCGCATCTGCCGCCTCACCGGCCCCGCCCTCGACAAGTACAAGGGCAGTGGCGGTGCCAGCCAGGCGGAAGAGGACGGCGGCGCCGGGAAGGCCGCCGAGTAGGTCGGTCTGCAGGCGAGGAAACATTCAGGCTGCTCCTGATAATAAAGATGGTAGATTTCGCATCCGCTTCTCTGCCCTGCGACATTTGGTGATGTATTATTCTTGGATACTGATTTAGAGCATTGATCTGTTCTTCATGGAGATACAATTGTAGGAATTTGTTCTTGCCTATGGTTGTGTTCAGCCTTGGAATACATCTTGAATTGAATCTGAAACTGGAATTTTATTCCCCTTTGCTGTCATCCTGTTCTGCATACAAAGGAAATGGGTGCTGCAGAGTTAGTGCCACTGCAGCGCCGAGGCAATGGACTTGTGTGTACGGAGCCATCAAATGCGGCTGGGATTCTCTGAGTCTCTGCTTTCTGGGACGCTAGGAATGCCAAAGTTTTTAGGGCCATTGACCAAAATGCCTCTGTAACTACTGGTAACATTGTCTCGGACTTGATACTATGGGTGAACCGCTGCAAAAGACCGGAACAAAAGGAACACGCCGACCTGTGGTGTACGTTCCTCTCCTCATGCCGTGTGTAACTTTATAATGTGCTGCTGAAATAAAATTCAGGTGGGGACTCTGTCCCCCGTTGACTTCTCAAAAAAAAAAAAGTCAGAGAGGAACAGTACCTCTAACTTTGTCCAGTTTTCATCCGTTGGATCGAGAAACTACGGCCCAGATCGAACGCTACAGAAGCCACAAACAGTGTTTTGCCACAGGTACGTAAACAGTGATGCATGAACAGTGTTTTCTAAACAGTGTTTTGCCCAGTGTTACCAAGTCAGAGAATCCGCGCCGCATCAAATGGCTTGCATTTATCTCATTTGTTGCTGACATTGATCCCAAATCTTGCATCATTGGAAACATCTAAAAACTAGAGACCCCTCCCAAATAAATAGTATGTGAATCGGCGCCCATGTCAGGCATGTTGGATACTTCACTTTCATTTGGGATGAACCATTTTGTATGTGATGCATGCTATAAGCTTGACCTGTGGCCAATGCATGTATTTTGTTCATATTACAGGACCATAAATGCCAAAACGTCTATCCTAGTGCGAACCTAGGTATTTATACAAGAATAAATAGTGACAACACAAGATAACAAGAGATTAAAAAAATACTGAAACAAGGTCCTAATACTCAGATGCATAAAGATACTAGAAAGAAGACACTAGAATGAGGAACATGAAATAACTTCAGCTGCCTTCTGTGTTCCGGTAGAAATAAGGAAACTTGATGTAACGCCCCGGGATCGGTACTATGCAGATTTGAACGATTCCCGCCAATCCGCATAATAACGATCCTAGGACGCCCACCAGGCATAACGTACACGTCGCAACACACACGTTATGCGGGTGGAATTGTGATGATCATTACAATAGTTCCGATGGAACCCACAAAACATCGTATATACAACAACGACTCACCGAGTCCAGAGTACAAAGATACAATACAAAGATCCAAATAACAACGGAAGCGAAATAGTATCCGAGTACGGATAAGAATACAAATGGGACTAAGAGTCCAGAAGATAAACGAAGGCACCATAACCCTGCCCAGGCCAAGCCGGAGGGATTCCCAAGCTAACGTCGTCAGACTTCAAACTTGTTGGCTGCATTGGAATAGCAGCCCCGAAGGGGTCAGTACTAGTAGAAGTGCTGGCAAGGAATACTCACAAGATATCAAAACTTGAATTTCGGGGGAAGAGGGTTAGCGGTTGAAGCGGCGGCAAGCAGCACTAACAACTTATAGAGACACGCTACGACTTCCGTCTAATTAGAAAGGAAAGAGAGTGTTTACTCGACTAATCTATTCTAATCACCAAACAAAACCCGCCCTAAGACAACTCCATCGTATCAGAGACCCACGAGGAAGAAGTCCGGACACTCACACGTTGATCAAGTTTTAATCATATTATTATTCGAGTAAGGCTATTTACTAAGCAAATTACTATTTAAGAACTACGGTGATATCTATGATCTTTTTAGCCAGCACATTACCCAAGTCGTCCATAACCGCGGACACGGCTTTTCGAAAAGATTTAACCCTGCAGGGATGCCCAAATGTAACCATACACGTTCGATCAACCACATGCCACAGAGGCATTTAGGTATCTCAACACGACCTTCCCCATCACTACTACATTGGATAGAGAGCCACCTATCTGAGACTGATCCACGTCGGGAGCCCGGCCGAAACTCCTTTGCGGGCCCAAAAGTTGCGAGAACGGCTTCGGGAGGATAACACTACGATTGCTCCTCCTTCCACATGCGGTAAACGCCCAGTCCGCAAACCTATATGCTCCCCCCATAGTTGTAACCTCTCATCTTCAACATGCATCGTGCGTATGCTCCAAATGGTAAACAACCGAACTACTTTGTGGCTCTCTACACAATATAGCAGATCCGGTACTAAGTTGCGGGGGGTTCCATAAGTCTTCCCACGTGTGGGTAGGGCGCTCATTCTTGGATAAGCGGAAAAGAACGGTTTTTCCTAGGCGACACTAGCAGAACAAATCACCATAGCTGGCCTTCCGCCGGTGCCTTATCTTTATTATAATGATTATACCCACATAACATGTGTTCGTTAATTAAACTATACCATCTAAAATCAGCAGTGTATAAGAACTACACAAGCAACTCCTAAGCAGGCACTACGACTCGCAAGGCTAACAAAACAACGGGTTAAAAGGATGTGGGGGTGTGGCTATATCATGGCTGCCAGGTAAACATGCGAATAGGATCGAGACACAAGCATCGATACATAGAGCTAGCAAGGAACAAAAGATAGGAGGAGTAAGAGACAGAAAACAAGCAAAGATAGCAAGTGAGTAGTCCTTGCCTGCAATTCCGGTAGAGGTAGTAGAACTTGTCGTTACTCACATCAACTCAACGTCCTATTCCCGAAGAAGCAACGAACACTGGAAAGCGTAGGAAATGCGTCTTACTACTACGGCAAAAGAAGCGGCATGTTGATGCAATGCATGCATGATGTAACGCCCCGGGATCGGTACTATGCAGACTTGACCGCTTCCCGCCAAATCCGCATAATAACGATCCTAGGACGCCCACCAGGCATAACGTGCACGTCGCAACACACACGTTATGCGGGTGGAATTGTGATAACATTACAACAGTTCTCGATGGAACCCACAAAGAATATATATACAACAACGACTCACCGAGTCAAAAGCAAAAGATACAATACAAAGATCCAAATAACAACGGAAGCGGGTTGCGTCCGACTACGGACAAGATACAAATTGGACTAAGAGTCCTGAAGATAAGCAAAGGCACCATATCCCTGCCCAGGCCAAGCCTAGCCGGAGGGATTCCCAAGCTAACGTCGTCAGACTTCAAACCTATTGGCTGCATTGGAATAGCAGCCCCGAAGGGGTCAGTACTAGTAGAAGTACTGGCAAATAACACTCACAAGATATCAGAGCTGGAATTCCGGGGAAAGAGGGTTAGCGATTGAGGCGGCGGCAAGCAGGACTAACAAGTTATAGAGACACGCTACAACTTTCGTCTAATAGAGAGGAGGTAAGAGAGCGCATAGGTAACCAACTATACTAACACCAAACATGACCCAGCCGATTCCTTACCAGCCCGGTTAACCACGAGCAGCAAGCCCAAAGGCACTCACACAATTGGCAATTTTATAGGTTATCATTAAAGTAATCTATCTTACTAGTCAAATTATAATCATTAGGTGTAAGTTGTCTATGATCTTGTTAGCCAGCATCATCACCAAGTCGTCCATAACCGCGGACACGGCTTTTCGAAAAGATTTAACCCTGCAGGGGTGCACAAATGTAACCACACACACTTCAACCCTTGTTGCCAGCTATTAGCACACTTCCTAAGGTGTGCCGGCAGGGTATCCGACACTACACTTTCCTTCACTACAAACCAAGTCCAGGGAACCACCTAGCTAAATCTGACCCACCTTGAAAGTCCGGCCGAAGCTCCGAGGTGGACTTAGTCGATGCGAGAACGGCTTCGGGAGGGAACACTCATACGATTGCCCCTCCTTCCACATGTGATTAGCGCACGGTCCGCAACCCTACCGTAAGTATGTTGGGAATATGCCCTAGAGGCAATAATAAAATGGTTTATTAAGCATATTCACGTTTATGATAATAGTTTATTATCCATGCTATAATTGTATTAAATGGAAACATAATACATGTGTGGAATATAAACACCCGGAGTCCCTAGTGAGCCTCTACAGGACTAGTTCGTTGATCAAGAGATAGTTAGAGTTTCCTAACTATGGACTTGTTATAGTCACTTGATAACGGAGTCATATCATTAGGAGTAATGGTGTGATGGACATGACCCAAATAAAGAGTTGCAATTAATCGTGTCACAAAAGTTTTGTTGTCAACACTTTTAATATGCCAAATATAGTTTCCTTAGACCATGAGATTATATCACTCCCGTTCACCGGAGGAATACTTTGTGGACATCAAACGTCACTTCGTAACTGGGTGATTATAAAGGTGGCTTTCAGGTATCTCCGATGGTGGGTTGTTGGGTGATATGAATCAAGAGTGGAATTTGTCCCTCCTTGTGACGGAGAAGATATCTCCAGGCCTTCTCGGTAATATAGCATCAAGAGTCTGCAGACATGTGATTAAGTTGTAATCACCGGGATCCTATATTATGGACGAGTAAAGAGAACTTGCCGGTAACGAGATTAAACTAGACATGGGGATGTCAACGATTATATCTCGGGCAAGTAAAATATCGTGAGACAAAGGGAATCGTATATGAGATTAATTGAATCTCCGGCATCGTGGTTCAATCGAGAAAAGGTTTTCGTTGAGTGTATAGGAATTAATATGGACATCCCGGTCCCGCTATTAATTATTGATATGATCATGTCTATGCATTCTCGAACCCGTAGGGTCACACACTTAACGTTCCGATGAAATTAGGTTTTGCGATGAATTAAATGATGAAGTAAACGAATGGTGATTCGGAGTCTCGGATGAGATCCCGGACGTCACGAGGAGTTCCGGAGGAGTCCGGAGAATAAGATTCATATATGGAAAGTGGTTTCCGGAGGTTTCGGAAAAGTTCCGGAAATTATTTAAAGGGTACCGGAAGGTTCCGGAATGTTCTAGAAGAGTCTAGAAGTGGGACCGCATAATTTGTATGGGGCCCACATGGTGCAAAGGGGTGCTGCCACCACTTGGTGGGGCGCACCACCTAGGCCCATGAAGGGGTGCGGCACAAGGAGGGAGTCCCACTCCTAGTTGGACTAGGAGGTGGGCTCTCCCCCCCCCCCCCTTTAGGAAAGGGGCCCAAGGAGGAGTCCTTGTTGGACTCCAACTTGGGGGGCAAGCAAGGAGGGGCCGGCCGGCCCCCTCCCCTTGACCTAGCCGCCACCTATATAAAGGAGGGGAGGGGGGGGCGCACCTTACACCCCTTGGAGGCTGCCGCACCACCCCCCCTAGCCGCACCCCCCCTCTCTCCCATCTAGCCCTAGCCGCACCCCTCCTCTCCCGGAGGGCTGCCGCCATCCAACCTCCACACCTAGCCGCACCCCCTAGCCCTAGGGGCTGCGCCACCTTGCTCCTCTCCCTCTCCTCTTGCTTGGCTTGGCGAAGCCCTGCTCGCGGAGATCGTCATCGTCACCGGCACTACCGTCGTGCTGCTGAGATCATCAAGGCCACGTCGTCTCGCTTGCGGGATCAAGGAGTCGACGTCTTCATCGAGCTGTACGTGTGGACGCCGCGGAGGTGCTGCCCGTTGCTGCACTTCACCGGATTGGATCTCGAGGATAATACATCTCCTCGCGACTAGATGAGTCTAGTTGCGGGGATCGACTAGCCAACCCCTGCACCGACAAAACGCGTTTGTTGATCTTCGAGGGTAAGAGATTGGATCTCATCTTCGCTATCTTCATCTCGTAGATCTAGATCCTTGGGGTTTATTCCGCTTTGCCGCGTAGAAAATTTTTGTTTTTCCATGCTGCGACCCCATCAGTGGTATCAGAGCCTAGATCGTCGTAGGTGTTGATGCGATTAGAACACAAGGAGTTGTGGGCGTTGATATTTTATGTTGCTACCTTCTCGCGTGCACTTTGCATCTTTGCGGTATTGTGAGATTGAAGCGGCCCGGACCAACCTTACTCGTCCACGCACGAGAGACCGGTTCCACGACTGACATGCAACTTGTTTTGCATAAGTGGCTGGCGGGTGTCTGTTTCTCTTGCTTTAGTGAGGATGCAATTTTCAATGGAAGGCCTTTCAAAAGGATGAGTAAATAAGCAACTATTATATCACCGTTGTGGTTTTGCGTAGATTAGAACGGTTCTATCTCGTTGACCCAAGCCACGTAAAATTTGCATAAACAAAGTAGAGGCGTCTAACTTGTTTTTGCAGAGGGGGTCAAGTGATGTGATATGGCCAATGTGATTTGTGATAATGTATGCAATGATCATGTTTGTAACTTTTCGCGACTTGCATGTCGACGAGTACGGCAACCGGCAGGAGCCATATGGTTGTCTATTATTTTATGTGACCTGCGTGTCAATGAAATCACCATGTAATTTGCTTTACTTTATTGCTAAGAGTAGCATTAGTTGTAGTTGCAATAGTTGGTGGACAACCATGGTGATGGCGCCAAGATGATGGAGATCATGCCGGAGATGGAGATCTTGCCGGTGCTTTGAAGATGGAGATCTAAGAGCATATGAAGAAAGGCCATATCATATCACAATTATGAATTGCATGTGATGTTAATCCCTTTTATGCACCTTATTGTTATGCTTAGATGTGATCACAACGGTAGCATGATAAGGTGATCTCTCATGTTAATATCAAGATAATTAAGTGTTCTCCCCTAGTATGCGCCGTTGCGAAAGTTCGTCGTTTCGAAGCATCACGTGATGATCGGGTGTAATAGATTCAACGTTCACATACAACAGGTGCAAGCCAGTTTGCACAAGCAGAAATACTACGGTTGTCTTGACGAGCCTAGCATGTACAGACATGGCCTCGGGAACACGGAACCGAAAGGTTAAACACGAGTCATATGAATGATATGATCAACACTGAGTTGTTCACCATTGAAACTACATCATCTCACGTGATGATCGGTGGTGGTGTAGTGGATTTGGATCGTGTGTCACTAATCAACCGGAGAGATGTTGAGTTTAGTGGGAGTTCATTAATTTGATTAAATTGAACTAACATTGTCATAAACCAGTGTCCTAAAGATGTCTTTGCAAAATCCTTGTAGATCATGGGAGACTACAGTAGTATGTTTCTTGCTGAGGAGCTGCGTCTCGATGGGTCAAACTTTGCTGAGTGGTACATGCGTCTGAGAGAAGCCCTTTTCGCCAATGATGAGCTCTACGTGATAGATGAAGCTTTAGAAAAACGCCCTGATGTTACTGTTGACTACGAAGGGTATATGGAGTGGTACGATCAAAAGACCACCTACTTGAGAGTCGAGTGGCTGATATGCACCTTCATGGATTCTAACCTTGGTAGGCAATTTGGAAACTTGAGCGCAATGGAGATTGTCGATGAGCTGAAACAAAGGTTCATAGCACAAGTTAGAGTTGCAAGGTTTGAATGCCTGGATGAATTTCTTTCAACTAAGATGGAAGAAAACACTTGCTTGGAACAACACCTAAGTAAGATGCACCGGCTGTATTATACTATGGTGGATGTTTGGAACCATGAAATAACTGACGAGATGGCAATAGATGGGGTGCTGCGCTCGCTTCCCCCCAGCTATAAGGATTATGTCAGGGAGTATGTCATGGGAAGGGATTCGATCACTTTCTGTGAGTTTATTTCCCAGCTGCGTCAAGTTAAAGTGGAACCCATAGCAGGAGAGGTAGTCAACACAGAAGGTATATTTTGATATACTAGTTATAAATGTTTAATGTCCCATTTACACTTATGGTGAGCTAAGTATTTGATACTTGTGCTGTTTTATGAAAACAGGGCCTGCCGTTTGAGAAGTGCATGGAGGGACTGAGTGGATTTCGCGGGAAGATGGCAATCAAGGAGTTGATGCTGGCGATGTTCTACTTCTACATTTATCGTTTTAAATTAGAGGATTTGAATGAGTTTTGTAATCGAATTGAGTGTGATCTTAAATTAGTGTGTCTCGGTTTGTGAGACGGTCATTCATGTTAAAGACAAGTGGTTGTTCTATTTTCATGAGTAATCCTTTTTGGAGATCACGTTTCGATTATGAGATTATTGTCCTTTGCTAGATTTAAACGATAAGGTGTTTTGATAAACCTAAAGAATTGTAATCACATTATATTTGATATTATGTGGTCATAAAAGAAGGGTCTTAGGTTTTAAGGTTTCATTAGTATCATTTAGATTTATTTTGATAACACTCTGTTTTAAATAAAGGATCTATTTAATGATTTGCATTTCGCATATGAGTTATGTGAAATAGTGGTTTCAATAATTATGAGATAATTAAAAGCCAAAGCAAATAAAGTTTTGTAGAATGTTCATATGAGATTATGAATAGAGATTCCACAATGTGAGACTAAAAGGAACAAACCAATGTGTTTGGTTATGTTGTGTATTTTAGTGGTTTTATCGTGAAATGGTTTCATGGATAAAAGAATTGTTGGAATAAAGTTTAGAAAGCTTAAACCTTGCATGTTTATGTATCAAGTGGCACATATGTAAAGTGCTATGTTGATTAAAACTTGACACATAAAGGTTTTGATGATGTGATCATTGAATTTTGGTTTAGCATGTCTAAAGAGAAGTAGGATTCAAGAATATGAATTTTGTCAATAGTTGCAAAATAATATTCATGATTTACTTGTCGTGTTTGGGAAACAAGACATACCTGCAAGACTACAAAAGAAGAAATAGAAACTTTAAATACGAAAGTGACTGAGAGTCATTCTACTTTAAGTTTAATCATAAAGTAATCGTTACTTGATTTTGTGAAAAGAATGTTTCACATATTTATTTATGCGAAGAGTTTGCGTGGAATAAATAAAACTTAGAGCTGGCAAAGTGCCGGTGTTTCGTATATGAGTTCTCGAATCTTAAGAGTTAAGAGTTTTGGAGGAGTCCAAAGTGTCGAGAAAGTGCATAAGAAACTGAGTGAGATCTAATTAAGATATGTGGTGACATATATTAAGTTAGAGCAGAAATTAATTTCCATAATCAAAATATGTGGTGACATATGTTTGAGTGGGAGCTAATTAATCATGGTCAAATATAAAGATAACATATTTCTGAGTGGGAGCCAGAGTGGCTTCACAATTTAATATGTGTATGAGGTATATTTGAGTGGGAGTTTACAACATCGTGTTTGAATGAAATGGAGATTTCATAAATGTTGTAAATGGCGACATGGACTAATGCATAACTTATGAAGTTAATTTGAAAGTCAAATATTCATGTAGATGAATGTATCTATGGAGGATAGATAAGTTTGATAAACATTAAAGTCAGGATGTTTCAACCTAAATATTTTGAAGGAGTTCAAAATGAAACAAGAGAAGAATGGTTCATCTCATTGTGATATATAGGTGAAGCATTGAGTTAGAGAACTCAGTACAAAATTGATGGTTGGAGGATATGTTGGAATTCAATATGAATTGTTCATAGATCTCAACATATAAGAACCATATGTTTGTATATGACGATATGTGACCCAAGTTCTTAATTGTAAGAACATGATGAATGAGGAGTCATTTTTCATGGAATGGAGATAAATTTAGAGAATGGTAGACTTGGTTGAAGTCATAAAGCCAATACTAAATTGGAGATCTTTTAGAGTCAAAGCAGCGCAGCGAAAGCATGATCGGAAATATCAAAGTGACAAGGTTCGCTGTTGATTTGTTAAGTCTACAACATATAGGAGTATATGATTCAAGGATTGAAATAAGATATAATATTTTGGTTTGAGAAAGTTGTTTCAAGATTGAGTGAGTTCCAGATGCATGTGTTATGAGAAAGTCCAATTGACTAATCATACATATGGGCATGAAAGGATATGATTATCTCACTCTATAACCAAACATATTATATGCATTATATGATAATGGTTTTTATCATGGGATGATAAGGAAGTTTATCATGAGATGATAAAGTAATGTCAAATTAGGTGACAGTTACAATTTTGCAAAGGACATAAAGAGCTATAAAGTACAAAGCATGGACAGAACCTCTTCCACAAGCAAACATGATCAGCACTGAGACTTCATGAGTGAGACTCCATGGGTGTTGGATCGCGGAAATGTAAACTAGATTATTGACTCTAGTGCAAGTGGGAGACTGTTGGGAATATGCCCTAGAGGCAATAATAAAATGGTTTATTAAGCATATTCACGTTTATGATAATAGTTTATTATCCATGCTATAATTGTATTAAATGGAAACATAATACATGTGTGGAATATAAACACCCGGAGTCCCTAGTGAGCCTCTACAGGACTAGTTCGTTGATCAAGAGATAGTTAGAGTTTCCTAACTATGGACTTGTTATAGTCACTTGATAACGGAGTCATATCATTAGGAGTAATGGTGTGATGGACATGACCCAAATAAAGAGTTGTAATTAATCGTGTCACAAAAGTTTTGTTGTCAACACTTTTAATATGCCAAATATAGTTTCCTTAGACCATGAGATTATATCACTCCCGTTCACCGGAGGAATACTTTGTGGACATCAAACGTCACTTCGTAACTGGGTGATTATAAAGGTGGCTTTCAGGTATCTCCGATGGTGGGTTGTTGGGTGATATGAATCAAGAGTGGAATTTGTCCCTCCTTGTGACGGAGAAGATATCTCCAGGCCTTCTCGGTAATATAGCATCAAGAGTCTGCAGACATGTGATTAAGTTGTAATCACCGGGATCCTATATTATGGACGAGTAAAGAGAACTTGCCGGTAACGAGATTAAACTAGACATGGGGATGTCAACGATTATATCTCGGGCAAGTAAAATATCGTGAGACAAAGGGAATCGTATATGAGATTAATTGAATCTCCGGCATCGTGGTTCAATCGAGAAAAGGTTTTCGTTGAGTGTATAGGAATTAATATGGACATCCCGGTCCCGCTATTAATTATTGATATGATCATGTCTATGCATTCTCGAACCCGTAGGGTCACACACTTAACGTTCCGATGAAATTAGGTTTTGCGATGAATTAAATGATGAAGTAAACGAATGGTGATTCGGAGTCTCGGATGAGATCCCGGACGTCACGAGGAGTTCCGGAGGAGTCCGGAGAATAAGATTCATATATGGAAAGTGGTTTCCGGAGGTTTCGGAAAAGTTCCGGAAATTATTTAAAGGGTACCGGAAGGTTCCGGAATGTTCTAGAAGAGTCTAGAAGTGGGACCGCATAATTTGTATGGGGCCCACATGGTGCAAAGGGGTGCTGCCACCACTTGGTGGGGCGCACCACCTAGGCCCATGAAGGGGTGCGGCACAAGGAGGGAGTCCCACTCCTAGTTGGACTAGGAGGTGGGCTCCCACCCCTTTAGGAAAGGGGCCCAAGGAGGAGTCCTTGTTGGACTCCAACTTGGGGGGCAAGCAAGGAGGGGCCGGCCGGCCCCCTCCCCTTGACCTAGCCGCCACCTATATAAAGGAGGGGAGGGGGGGGGGGCGCACCACACACCCCTTGGAGGCTGCCGCACCACCCCCCCTAGCCGCACCCCCCTCTCTCCCATCTAGCCCTAGCCGCACCCCTCCTCTCCCGGAGGGCTGCCGCCATCCAACCTCCACACCTAGCCGCACCCCCTAGCCCTAGGGGCTGCGCCACCTTGCTCCTCTCCCTCTCCTCTTGCTTGGCTTGGCGAAGCCCTGCTCGCGGAGATCGTCATCGTCACCGGCACTACCGTCGTGCTGCTGAGATCATCAAGGCCACGTCGTCTCGCTTGCGGGATCAAGGAGTCGACGTCTTCATCGAGCTGTACGTGTGGACGCCGCGGAGGTGCTGCCCGTTGCTGCACTTCACCGGATTGGATCTCGAGGATAATACATCTCCTCGCGACTAGACGAGTCTAGTTGCGGGGATCGACTAGCCAACCCCTGCACCGACAAAACGCGTTTGTTGATCTTCGAGGGTAAGAGATTGGATCTCATCTTCGCTATCTTCATCTCGTAGATCTAGATCCTTGGGGTTTATTCCGCTTTGCCGCGTAGAAAATTTTTGTTTTTCCATGCTGCGACCCCATCAAAGTAACCATCACGTATCATATCTTCCGGAGGCGTCCCATCCGTGTACCTGCAACAATATAATAAAGCGCAGCGCAAATGGAAACACCCGAACTAAGTGTGGCGCCCTGGACAAGGCTGCAGATCCGGTACTAGGCCGGGGGGAGTCCCATTTCCTCCCACATGTGGGTAGTGCGCTCAGTCTTGGATCAGAGGACAAGAACTCGGGTCCTAGGCGACACTAGCAGAACAAATCACCACGATTAGCCTTCCGCCGGTGCCTTATCTTTATTAATTATTCCCATCGCCAAACATTAAAGATTATCATGTGAATTTAAACCCAACTAACAAATTTATAACAAGACTAGAACATGACTCGAGCAAAACAAGCCTAAGCATGCACTACGACTCGCAAGGCCAACAAGGTAAACAAGCAACAGGGTAAATGGATGTGGGGGTGGGGCATATCATGGCTGCAAGGTAAACATGCAAATGGGATCGAGACACAAGCATCGTAACATAAGGCTATCAAGGAACAAAAGATAGGAGGTGTAAAAGACAGAAAACAAGCAAAGATAGCAAGTGAGTATCACTTGCCTGCAATCCGGTAGAGGTAGCAGAACCTGTCGTTGCTCACATCAACTCAACGTCCTATTCCCGAAGAAGCAACAAACACTGGAAACATAAAAGATGCATTTTACTACTGCGGCAAAAGAAGCGGCATGTTGATGATATGATGCATGACAAATTAAAGGTTGTCCAATTTTATTTCCTAACACATGGCAAATCATTTTAAATGGGATCGGTGCACAATATAGATGCACCGGACAAAACCCCATAATTAAAGTTGGATTAATTCGACTAAATGGATAAGGTGCGATGTTGATTAATGATGCATGATTTTATAAGATACGCATATGCGTAGATAGGGCTAGGGTTGGGGTCACACATCGGATCGAGGATCTTCGGATTCGGAGAGGAAGTAGTCGATGTCGTTGTAGTAGTCGAAGTAGTCGTGCCGGTTGAAGTAGTCGAGGTAGTCGACGTCGTGGAAGTAGTCGTACTCGGGGGGTCGTCGTGGCGGACCTTGGCGTTCCGGGCTTCGGGGTCGACGGGGTTCCACGGCATCGGGGTACTCGGGCACCGGTCTTCACGGATGCGCACGAAGGCGGCCGGCACAACGAACACGGAGAACTTGTCGCATTTCCGGTGTCGGGGTAGAACTTGTCGTATCCGTCTTCGGTCATTGGGTCGGAGAACTCGGGTATCGAAGTCATGCACGGTCGTCGTGGAAGCAGTCCTTGTCGTATCGCCGTTCACGGTCATCGGGGTTCACGGCACCGAAGATCTTGTCGGGTCTCCGGTCTTCACGACGGGGACGGGGACGTCGGGTGAACTCGGTCATCGGGGAAAAGCACCGGAACGGGAAACACGGAGAACACACACGACGGGAACCGTCGGGGACAGAAAACGGGAACCATCGGGGACAGAAACGGGGAACTCTTCCCGACGGGAACGTGCACGTACGGAGACGGGGAAGCACGACACGGACACGGAGCAAGACGTCGGGGACCACACGGGCACGAAGGCACCGTCCACAGGAGGGGAACCACAGCACGGGACAACAGCACACGCTCGGGGACGGACGGACGAGCTCGACATAGGCGTGGGGCAGGAGCTCGGAAGGGGTCGTGGCCACGGGGAGGAGAAGGAGCCGGCGGAAGGAGCTGGTCGGAGGCAGAGAGGATCGAGGCAAGTGGCGAAGGTCGCGAGCAGGGGACGGCAAGGTGGAGCGGGGCGGTAGTGGAGAAGGTCGGGCGCGCGCTGGAGGGTGGAGGTCGACGGCCGTCGGCGCTGGCCGGAGGAGCACGCACGGGGAGGCGCTGGTGGTGGGGCTGCTCGAGATCGGCAGGGGAGAGGGAGGAGGGAGAGCGGCAGAGGAGGGGCGCGAGGTGGCCGGCGCCATGGCGAGGTGGAAGGTGCGGGGGAGGCGCAGGGAGGAGAGAGGTGGGAGCTGCCGGAGCAAGGGGTGCCGGTGGTGGGTGCGTGCGGGGGTGAGGGAGGAAGAAGGAGTGGCCACGGGACAGAGATGCGGGAGGAGAAGGGGAAGGTGAGGGAAGAGAAAAAGGAAAGGGGTCCAGGGACCCGAATGCAAAACAAAAAGGACTTGTCTACGAGGTGGGAGGACCCGATCGCGAAAACGCAAAAAGGAAGAAGGGTGGCTGCAAGATGCAGGGGGTGGGAAAGGAAAACTGCCAGGGGCAGGATTAGGGTTTGGAGGTTAGGTGGGCTTGGGCCAGGTTTTGGGCTACTCTCTCGCACTTCTCAAATTTTTATTTTTCTTTTGCAAAACAATTTTGGCAAATAATTTTTGAAAACGGAGACGACTGTCTCGGTTAAATATTTTCCGACAATTTTAGCAAAATAAAATAGGGTTTAATAAAAATAATTTTTGTTGCCAGAAAAAAATGCGATGCATGATGCTGATGTCATGATGATGCATAAATAAAAACAAGAAAAAATCTAACTTGGGGAAAACCCCGGGACATTACACATGACATGGCAAAGACGTGAGAAAAATGCAACTTAACGAAATTAAACGGAACCGAGATTCCGATATTTAATTATAAGGTTCAAGTTATTTTTCTAACCATCAAAATTAAATGTTATTAGCAATTGTAAACAAGATATGGGTGGGCTACTCAAAATTAAATGGAATAGGGGCATTAGTTATATTTATGACCCTCACATTCCATATTTTATTATTTAGGTGATATATGCAAAACACAACTAAAGATTTAAACTATATGATGCAAACAAAAGCATGAATGGCATATTCAAATTCTACACATTTTTCTGATAATTATAGACATATACTTTATTTTATTTGCACTTGTAAAATTATAGACAATATATACAAGATTGACATATTTTCTGCAAAAAGAAATAAAGGAGAAAAAAGGGGGGCTTGGTGTGCAGTCGTGGGGTTCGAACTTGGGTCTAAGAGCAACTCCAGCCGTCCCCCCGAGAGCCCCCCCAGGACCCCCTTTTTGACGCCGGCGGCCCATTTTTCCCGTAGTCGCCCCCCCAGGCCTCTTTTTTCGCCGGATTTGGCCCAATTTTTATCCGGCGTCCCAGGGCGAACCCAGCGCGCCGGGTTTGGCCTGGGGACGCCGGCAAAAGGGAAAATGGCGCGAAAACGGCGCGGAACCGAGGGAAACCGCGCGAAGCTCCGGCGGGCCCGCCCTGTCAGCGGCTACCGCTTCGTCGTCCTCATCGCCTCGCCTTCCGCGTCGCATTACTGCTCTGCCCGCCGGTCAGGCGAACCGCCGTCGTGTCAAATCGGCCACGCGGCGGAGTTAGGCGAGCCGCAGTTACTGCCCCGCCCTCTCCCCGCCGGTATTTATTTACTGCCCCTCCTCTCACAGCGAGCACACCCCCGCCGAGCACGAACACATCCTCGCCGAGCACGAACCAAACCCTCGCACACACACCGGAATGGATCCAGCAAGCAGCGCGGCGGCCAACGGGTTCGGCCGGAACTGGCTCCAGGACCGGGAGGCGCGCCTGCTGCACGAGGCGGGCTACCCATGCCTGCCCGGCATGAGGCTCCCCAGAGCCTGGCGGCTCAGCCAGATGGGGTTCCCGGTCCCCCCACCCCCACCGGCGATGAGCGGCTGGCGGAGATCTACGCCGCCCGCGAGCAGCTGACGGAGGAGGAGCAGGTGGATCCCGTCTGGGATCCGGAGAACAACGTGACCTGGAACACGTTCTTCTCCGACCGCCGCCAGCGCCAGCTCAACGACTACCCCGGCCCGGCGGCCTACGCGCCCAAGCGCAACAACAGCGAGGGCCGGAAGAAATGGTGGGGCATGCCCGGCCGCTCGTTGGCGTACGTCCTCGATTACATCGAGGACGGCAACGAGCCGCGCCTTCAGGGCCCGTCGGCGGCGCGCCAAGGATGGTCGCCGCGGAGGATGTCCTTCTCGTCGTCCTCCTCCTCCGACGCCGCCCGCTCCTCTTCGGACGCCGCCCGCTCGACGCCGTTCGCCCGCGTGAAGGAGGAGCCGGCGGACGAGCCGCCGCGAAGGAGCGGCTCCCGCGGCATCGTCATCAGGGAGCCCGGCACCGACGCCGGCACCGGCGGGAGCTCCTCCCGCCTACTAACGCCGAAGCAGGAGCCCGGCACCGGCGGCCGCGCCTTCAAGAAGGCCTTCAAGAAGAAGGCCGTCGTGAAGGAGGAGGCCTACGACGAGGAGGCGGCCGTGCGGGCCGCCATGGCGGCCAGCCTCAACGACGTGCCTCCGGCACCGGTGGACTTCGCGCTGCAATGGTCGGCCCGCAAGCACGAGCGGGAGGAGGAGAAGCACCAACGGCGCATTGACGCCGAGGAGAAGGAGCTCCTCGCGCGCTACGAGCGCCGCCGCCGTCATCGGGCCCTCCTCCCGCCTGCTGACGCCGGGCCGGCTTACGTCATGCTGGACGGCAGCGACGAGGACGGCACCGACACCGGCACCGGCACCGGCACCGGTGGGAGCTCCTCCCGCCTGCTGACGCCGAAGGACGAGCCCGGCACCGGCGGCGACGGCGCTGGGTGCAGTGCTCCTGCTCCTCCTCCGACCGGTGGCGACTCCGACGACTCCGACGGCGGGGACTACACGCGGTTCTACCGCCACTTCGTCATGTAGACGCCGCGCCGCTGTTTTTTGTTTTTGTTTTTTGTAATCTTGTTCGAACAAATATCGTTAAGTTTGAACAAATATCGTCTATGTTTGAACAAATTTCGCGTAAGTTCGTCGAACACGTTTTTCTATAAATACTTCTATCGATCGGCCTGGGGGCCGCGGCTGGGAATCGGCCCGCCCCTAGGCCGTTTTTTTCCGCCGGCGCCCCCCAGCATGCCCAAAAAAACGCCGGCAATTCGGCCTGGGGGGGCCAACGGCTGGATTTGCTCTAACGGGAGGATCAGCTGGGAGCAAGCCACTGGGCTAGCTCGGTGTTGGTGTTAGGATCTGGATTCGGCTGCTAAAGAGGCGAAGGAAGCGGCGTTAACTGAAATTTTGACACCAAGGTTCAGGCTTCAGTTAACAGGTGCAGGTTCAGAGCGACGGCAAACGAAGTCAACGACGAGAACTGCAGCGGCGCGAGGCTGAGGTGCAGGTGCAGGGCAAAGGTGTAGGGTCGCAGCATAGAAAAAAAAATTCCTACGCAAAGATGGCGGAATAAACCCAACATCTAGATCCGATCTACGAGAGGTTGGTAGCAAGAAGGAGATCGAATCTCACCCTCGAAGAAAACCGTGAGTGTTTTGTCGAGGCAGGGGTTGGCTAGTCGATCCCCGCAACTAGACTTGTCTAGTCGCGAGGAGATGTGTTATCCAAGCGCCGCACGAGCAACGCCTCCGAGAGATCCACACGTATAGCTCGATGAAGACTCCACGTTCTTGATCCCGTAAGAGCTGGTGGAGAGGCTCGAGATCAACAGCACGACGACGATGGCGTGGTGTGTATGGTGGAGATCTGACAGGGCTTCGCCAAGCGGTGTCGGGAGAGAGGAGGAGGAGGGGGGCGGCGGCAAGGAGGGAGAGGGGTGCGGCTAGGGCACCTATGGGGTGGACCTTGGGGTGCCGCACCCCTCCTCTAGGCCTCCTTATATAGGGGGCAGGGGGGGCTGCGCCCCACCCTCCATCTAGGGCCGGCGCAAGGGGGGGAGGCTTGCCCCCCAAGCAACCTCTAGGGTTTAGGCCGCCCCCCCCCTTCTAGAAGCTTGGCCCGCATGGGCCTTTAAGGGAGTGGTGCGGCTGGCCCAATAGGCCAGCCCACTACCCCTTCATGCCTTGTGGGCCCCATACTCCTATGGGCCCCACTTCTAGACCCCTCTAGAACCTTCTAGAACATTCCGGTACTTTACCGATAAATTCCCGAACCTATCTTAACCTCCGGAAACTACTTTCCTTATATGAATCTTATTCTCCGGACCACTCCGGAACTCCTCGTGACGTCCGGGATCCTATCCGGGACTCCGAATCAAAATTCGTTCTCACCATCATTTATCTCGAACCCTAACTACATCGAACGTTAAGTGTGTGACTCTGCGGGTTCGCGAATATGTCATATTAACAGCGGGACCGGGATGTCCATATTAATTCCTACATATTCGACGAAGTACTTTACTAGTCGAACCACAATGTCCGGGATTCAATTAATCCATATATGATTCCTTTTGTTTCACGATATATTACTTGTCCGAGATTCAATCCACCGATATCTCCATATCTGATTAATCTCGTTACCGACAAGTTCTCTTTACTCGTTCCCATAGAATAGGATCCCTTATGACTAGCCACTTAGTCATATGCTTGCAAGCGTTTGGATGCTATACTACCGAGAGGGCCCAGAGATATCTATCCAACTGTTGGACGAACAAATCCCAGTCTCGAAACATGCCACCCAACAACCTATTATCGGAGAACCTGAAAGCCACCTTTATAATCACCCAGTTATGAAGTGACGTTTGATGTCCACAAAGCTCTCCTCCGATAAGAGGGAGTGACATAATCTCATGGTCTAAGAAAACTATATTTGACATCTATTTAATTTGAGTCTTGTCCATTATATCATCACCTATGATACAAACTTTATTTATTAAGTGATTCATAAATCCATGGTTAGGAAACATCTAACCATCACTTAATCAAACGAACTAGTCACAAGAGGAAAGACTAGGGACACATTACCGTTTATATTCCACACATGTATTTGTTTCCGGTTAATACAATTCTAGCATGCAATTAAACATATCATGAACGGAGAAATATGATAAACAATAATCATTATTATTGCCTCTTGGGCATATCTCCAACAAAAGGTGCAAGGAGCAGGTGATGCGTGTGTGGAGGGCGCGGGAACAAACAGATCGTGCAGGGGACGAGGAGAAACCCAAGGCTGAAGCTTGATCTTGGTGCGGGGCGACCATGGCGGCGGTGACGGACGGTGTCGCGCGACGGCGAGGCACCCAGAGCATGAGGAGGGAGGGGAGAATGCGTAGCTCACCGAGCGGATGTCGATGGCGAGCTCGGTATGAGGAGGAGGACGGAGGGGAGGAAGACGACGTCGGCGTGCGCAACGACTCCGGTTGTAGATAGGAGGAGGAGGACGGCGGGCGCGCGTCCACACGGGGTCTCTCCCGGCCGCGTGGGGTTTCGGGTCTTCAAAAGCGCACGCCGGATTGTCTTGCGTATCGCGCTTCCGGTGAGCCTCCTTCGGCGACGTGTCTTGCGTATCGCGCTCGACGCCGAGGGTACACGTCAACAGTTTTAAACAAAGAACATTTGATGATGAGAAAGGATTGAGGTGCAAATTGAAAATTAGCACACTTCATTCGACTGGCCGCCTCGTCAGGGAGCAGAGCAGAGCACACTTCATCTCTGCACCAACCCCTATCCCCATTCCCCAAGCCCTACCGCATTCCCAAGATGGCGGCACCGACCACCTTCTCCGGCCCGGCGTGGGCGGAGCTCCGGCTGGCGGACGCCCGCGACGTGCCGCACATCCACAGCCTCATCCGCCAGATGGCGGAGTTCGAGCTGCTCACCGACCTCTTCGCCGCCACCACGGACCTCCTGCACTCCACGCTCTTCCCCACGCCGCAGCCAGCACCCTTCGCCTCCTTCACCGCGCTCATCCTCGACCTCTCCCCGTCCCCTATCCCCGCCTCCGCCGACACCGTCGGCTCCCTCCGCCTCGACCTCTCCGCCGCGTCCCCGCTGGCCGACCCGGAGGCCGCGGCCTTCCCGTCCCCGCGCGGCGGCGGGCGCGTCACGGCCGGGTTCGTGATCTGCTTCCCCAACTACTCCACCTTCCTCGCCAAGCCCGGGCTGTACGTGGAGGACATCTTCGTGCGCGCGCCCTGGCGCCGCCGCGGGCTCGGCCGGATGATGCTGTCGGCCGTCGCGGGCAGGGCGGCGGAGATCGGGATGGGCCGCGTGGAGTGGTGCGTGCTCGACTGGAACCAGAACGCCATCGACTTCTACGAGGGCATGGGCGCCGAGGTGTTCACCAAGTGGCGCATCTGCCGCCTCACCGGCCCCGCCCTCGACAAGTACAAGGGCAGTGGCGGTGCCGGCCAGGCGGCGGAGGAGGACGGCGGCGCCGGGAAGGCCGCCTCCGAGTAGGTCGGTCTGCAGGCGAGGAAACATTCGGGCTGCTCCTGATAATAAAGATGGTAGATTTCGCATCCACTTCTCTGCCCTGCGACATTTGGTGATGTATTAATACTGATTTAGTGCATCGATCTGTTCTTCATGGAGATGCAATTTTAGGGTGTTGATGTAGGGAGTTGTTCTCGCCTATGGAATACATCTTGAATTGAATCTGAAAAACTGGAATTTTATTCCCCTTCGCTGTCATCCTGTTCTGCATTCAAAGGAAATGGGTGCTGCACAGTTAGTGCCACTGCAGCGCCGAGGCAATGGACTTGTATGTAATGAGCTCATTTGTTGGTGACATTGATCCCAAATCTTGGATCATTGGAAACATCTAAAAACTAGAGACCCCCTCCCACATGTCGGGCCTGTTGGATGCTTCACTTTCATTTGGGATGAACCATTTTGTCTGTGATGCATGCTATAAGCAGCTTGACTTGTGTCCAATGCATCGATTTTGCGAGTGTATTTTGTTCGGACCATAAATGCCAAAACGTCTATCCTAGTGCGAACCTAGGTCTTTACAAGAATAAACAGTGACAACACAAGATAACAAGAGATTAAAAAACATATACTGAAACAAGGTCCTAATATTCAGATGCATAAAGATGGACTAAACTCGACTACTCGAGCAATAGAAAGAAGACACTAGAATGAGGAACATGGGGTTGAGATTTTTCAGCCAGATTCACGTTGCGGAAGTTAGAATCTGAACCAAACAAACAGGTTTCTAAGCCCACCCAGATTTCTGAACGCAGCAGATTCCCACCGTGGAAGATGAAAGCCGCGCCACCGATGAGTGAAAACTGAACGGTTCGTCTCTTTTTTCCTCGTCCAGCGCAACTCGTTCTTCCCTAGTGCTCTTGTTTCTTCCAAGACGCACGCAAACAGAGAGGCGCTGCTAGGATTCCGCCTCGCCGCCCAACTCCGACGTCGTCCGGCGGCCCCGGGCGGAGCGCCGGCAGCCAGACACGACCCCTCCTTCCATTCCCCTGAACCGTCCCTTCCCACGCCTCCATCTCGCCCCTCACGAGCACCCGCCTCCCACAGCGACCTCCATCGTTCAGCTAGGACAGCCACAGGTGATGCGCGCGGCATGGCGGATGTGGCCTCGGAGTGTACCTTGCGCTACCTTTTTGCCTTGCTCTCAGCCACAGCGCGTGCCGATGCGGTTGGTTAGCTGTGCTCGTCCGGCACAGAACGCGTCTGCCTGTGCGGTTGATTCGCCATGCTCGTCCGGCCGGTCGGAACATGACTCAATTAAAGTTTAAACAGCTGATGCAATTTGTGGCCTCGTAGATGCATAAGCAATCAATGGATCGAAGATGTTCCGCTCCGCTGGACTCTGTTTTTTTCTTTGCTACAGGATTTCATTGTTGCTTCTAACCTGTTTGTGGAAATGCATGTACGAAGATGTATGTTTGTTCTATTAGCCCTCTATATAAAACATTAAGGACTGAAAAATTCTTCGCATAACCAACATTTTCATGTCTATCGGTGTACAAATTATTTTTCTATGGTCAATTAGCATATAAATAATCTCTTAGAAATTCGGGGATATGATAGACATTTTCTATCGAATACAAAGTTGGAACAATTTTCAGCTTCTTCACAGTTGTCAGCTCACAGCTGTTTTCCCACAACTGATTTTTTCAGGAATCTACAGCTCAGTAGGAATGAGGAAACTTGAGAACATATCTTCTTCTTTTTTTGAGAGTACAATTCCAATGTCCACTTAGTACTAACTGTAGGTCTAGGACTCCACATACAATGGACTCGCACTGATTCTAGAATCTCCACGGCGGTGACATGCAGCAGAGATAAGTTTGTCAATAGCCCTTTTCCTTGAAATCCTGGCTTTTGCAGCCCGGGGAATTTGGAAGCAAAGAAAGAATCTCCCCAGACCTTGTAGAATTTGCTGTCTGTTCTCACTGCCAAAAAGAAAGAAAAGACTCGCAGATATTGTTTCAGTTGAAAATTGAAATCGGAGTAGCATAATAATACTAAAACAAATGTCATCACGCAATTTCCTTCCCGGTTGAAGATTTTATAGTGTTTGTCTTGTTGATTGGTAGATATAGCACACTCATATGACCGAATAGCTAGCACACCATATTATAAACTGACTTTTTCCTGTACAAGATTCTAAGTTGTACAATATGTCTGTTAATTTTCCAAGATCTGAACGCTGATGATGCCTGTACATGGTGCATGCGAAGTGGCTAGCAGAAACACTGGTTATGCTAAATCATGCTATGCAGAGCCCCATCATAACATTATTATACAAAATATATACATATAAGGATGTGCATCATCGACACGTAGTGATATCTTGAGAGAGGAACTGCATATTTGACATGGGAGTTTTTAATACTGTCGTTCGTTCGTCCAATCAAGGGAAAGGCAAAAACTAGTGATGAAGGAAGTCTGAAATCATCTTTGACGACGTACATGAAATAAACTAGCTATCCTAAACCGAGCCACTATCAAATCAAAGATTACTACTACTACTGTGCGAATACAGGATCAACAGCTAAATTATTGTTCAACCCTGAAGAAACCTCAGACTAGCTACGCCTAGGTACTGCCGTGGGTAGCTGCAGACTGGCTGACGTTGGTGCTCGCCATAGCGCCGCCGCACCCGCTCATATATAGCACCACGTAGCTGCCTACTATGGGATGTTTTCCTTATGGAAAGCCGAATATATATCAACAAATTAAGGTAGATTTAGGATGATTTGCTTTCCCACCTTAATAATTTCGTGTACAACACAAACTTGAATATACTATATACAGAGACTACACGATTGCATCTGGATCTATATATATAGGCATAGAAACGTTGCCTCGTACTACCCCGTTCCGTTTCTCTTCTAACCGTTCCTAGCTAGCTAGGGTTCGATCGGTTCCACTCCGCCGCCACCCCAAACACATCGACGCTTTGTTCGATCCATGCATGTCCACGGAGGTTGTCCCGATGCAGCGGCTACCCGACGACCTGCTCGCCGACATCCTCCGCCGCACCTCACCGCGCAGCCTCGCCGCGTCCCGCTGCGTCTGCAATGCGTGGCGCGCCATCGTCGACGCGCGTCGGCTGCTCACGGACATCCCGCCCCACTCGTTGACCGGCATATTCGTGCACACCGCCTACGGTACGCTCCCAAAGTACTTCCCTCTCATGCCACCCACCGACATCACCCCCTTGGACTACTTGGATACCGAGGACGTCACATGCTTGACGATCAAGAAACACTGCAACGGCCTCCTCTTGCTTGGGGA
The DNA here is from genome assembly GCA_012064385.1 of Puccinellia tenuiflora. Taxonomy (NCBI): domain Eukaryota; kingdom Viridiplantae; phylum Streptophyta; class Magnoliopsida; order Poales; family Poaceae; genus Puccinellia; species Puccinellia tenuiflora. The sequence continues at coordinate 126,492 of QRDG01000352.1, forward strand.
TGACGAAGAGGTGAGGGTCCTTAATCCGGCCACGCGAGAGTGGGCGATGTTACCTCCTCCCCCTCCCATGTGCACGCCCGGCATGGAGTACACGTCTGATAGCGAAGATCGTTGTTACATGGACCACCATGACCTATACCCTGTGTTTGATCCTACCGTGTCGCCGCACTATGAGGTCTTGTTGATCAAGCACGTTCCCTACATTTCGTTGCCTGGACTCTGGTATTGGGTGGAGCCTCACGTACTAGGAAGAGAATGGCCACCGTCGACATTTGTTTTGCTCGTCTTCTCCTCGAGGACGAATCGGTGGGAGCAGAGGCCTTTTGTGCGTGAAGGGGAGGCGCCACGGACCATTGGTTATCTGTTGGAGGACATGTCATTTGATTCCGATGCCGTGTACTGGCGCGGCACACTTTACGTTCGGCGGAATGATATTGTCTTGAGGTACGTACGTAGTATTAATTTTGGTGCTTGCATCTTGGATACCACCTAGCTCGTGTTTTATGTTTTTACTTTTAATATAATACTTACTAGTTGTTTATATTTTGCAGAATTGCCTTATCAAGTAAAAAATACCAAGCAATTGAGGTGTCGAAATGCCTTCCGTACCGCAATTGTTTAGGAAAGTCAGACAACGGTGTGTATTGCGCATGGATGGATGATCGTGACGGTCTTCAGGTTTGGCACCTTGATGAAGAAACGTGTGATCAGATAAGCTGGATATTGAAATGTGACGTCAATCTTCACCCTCTTCTAGAAAACTTCACCACAGACGTGCATTCTGCTAACTGTGATGAAGATGATGCTACCGGGACCCAAGATGTGTGGAAACAATGCCGTATCAACTACTCTATACTTGCTTTTCATCCGAACGAAGAGATTGTCTTTATTCACACGCCTCTCAAAAGGGTAGTGGCCTATCATTTTGACAGCTTCAAGATTGAAGACTTGGGCTGCTTACCCATAGTCGATATATATAGTTCTTTTCCGTACACACCATGTCGGATGAAATTTTTGAAGCCGGATGTGGCTTAATAAAAAAATACCATCTGTATCCGTACCATATTTAAATAGTTCATGTTCATTAGGAAATTGTTTTCCTTCTGTTATGATATGGCGAGCAGGCGTAATCTATCCCCATATATTTTCAACGTTTCTAATCTATAGTAGGACGACACGCGATTAGAAAAGGAAGTTGCTTAACCATGGTGATATTTTGTCCTCCAATTGGTGGAGCCAGACACTCGGCATCAATCCACATCCGGTTGAAAGCGACCCAAGGAAACAGGAAATATCATAGTACTGTGCTTCCTCTACAATCATGGAGTGATTAACCTACCCACGAAAACTGATGAAGTTCTTAATACTGCCGCTCGTACGTCCAATCAAGGAAAAGGCAAAAACTGATGAAGCAAGCAAGTCTGAAACCATCCTTGACGACGTACATGAAAGAAACTACCCTAAACCCACTATCAAATCAAAGATTACTACTACTATTGTGCGAATACAGGATCAACAGCTAATTAATTATTCAACCCGGCCTGAAGAAACCTCAACTACCCCCTACGCCTAGGTTCATTGGTTCATTCAGCTAGCAGCGGTCGACGATGGTCTTGATGGCGCCGATGTTGGGCTCGCCGAAGAGCGAGACGCCCTGGCGCGTCCGCAGCGTGGCGTACTCGCCGGCGGCGCGGGCCTTGCTCTTGAGGGCCGCCCAGTACCGCGCGGCCTCTGCGAACCTGAATGGCGCCTGCTCCTTCTCCTCCGTCGCCGCCGCCTTCAGCCTGGCCAGCTCCTCCGCCGCTCCCATTGGAACCGCGTCTGCCGCCTTGCTCTCCATCGCCAATGGCCGGCCGAGATTGATCGAAGCTGCTGGAAGAGTTTGTGTATGTAGAGATGGAATTTGTCAATCGAGTCAAGAAGATGATGTGTGGCTTCCTGCTGCTACGTACGGTGGTGTTGCGCTTATAGGAAGGAGGAGGGGTTGTTTTCTTGGGAAGAAAGCTCGCGGCTTGGAGCAGGGGACAAGAAACGCAAAGTGAAGTTGGTGTTCCAATCCAGTTCAGAGAGAGAAAAGAGGGATCAGTCCCGATCCGGGCAGGAGAAGGTTCTCGAACGTTCTTTCTTTCTTTTCCCCTACTCCAAGCCAGGCACGCAGCCTCCTCCCCACGCCTCCCTCCTGGTACTACATATAAGCAGGCACCTCCAGCCTCCAGGGCACCAAAGCAACATCCATCTCTTTCTTCTCGAGTCGGCACACAACCAACCAAGTTTTGGTTTTCGATTCTCAGTTTAGCGTTTTCGTGATGGAGAACAACAAGGGATCGGCGGCGGCGGCGGGGCAGGAGACCGGCAAGGAGGCGGCGGCGCCGGCGGAGTGCTTCAAGAGGGCGACGGTGGCGGAGGACGCGACGTTCGTGGAGGCGGCCAAGGAGCAGCTCAAGGTGTTCACGGAGGCGCCCATGGAGGAGCACTGGTCCTGCTTCAAGAACACGGTGCGCTCCATGCTCCCCGACGCCCCCGCGCTCTTCGGCGGCGGCGGCGCCAAGGACAAGGATGCGCCCGCGCCAACCTCCGTCGAGTCGCAGTAGATGATCTTGATTGCCTACGGTTTTTACTGCTATATTATTATTATTATTACGCTGTTAGGATGATGATGATGAGGAGCTGGTAATTCTAGCTGCAAGATGAAGAACTGTATAAACATCTGTGCGGTTTTATTTGTGGATTTTGAGTACGCCTTGTTTGATTGAACTTTTCCTTGCATATATAGTTTTAAAGTGATTGTAGAATTTTGACGATCATGCCTGCTTAGTTTTCCTGCATAAATTTGTTTTGCAGTCCCCTGATTAGTGTAGAATTCCGTCTTGGTATCTTAAAACCACTGTTGAACACTGCTTAATTTGGTGCTTACCAAATCAACACTGAATAACAGATCTGCCTCATTATTCAACATGGTACAGATTTCATCACGTCCATAAAGTTTACCAGGGATTAGATACATATTACCGAGCCGACGAGCCACATCAGTTGATCTACATCTTGATGAAGAACGGGGTGGGTAAACCTACCTCCTTTTTGCCCCCCACCCAAACTATCTCTACTTAATTCCTAGACTAAATTCGGCACATCACAATGTTAATCAAGGGAATTAACCAACGCTAATAACAGCTCTCTCGGCGGTTAATAAATACTATACGTGAGCTGCTACAACAAATAAGGATGTAACAAACGCAAACAGTCGGAGCTTTGCCCCCAGCTGTTGGCATCAATGGTGATTAAACTTCCTCCGATGGCGGCTGTAGTCCGAGACGTACCGGAACCGCTGCCCACAGCCGGCGCACCCGTAGGGGCGCTCCCCCGTGTGGACCCTCATGTGCTCCGTCTGCGCCCACGCCCACTTGAAGGTCATCCCACAGCCCTCCCAGGGGCACCGGAAGGGCCGCTCATCACAGTGGACGCGCTGGTGACGCCGCAGATACTTGTGCGACCCGAAGCGCTTGCCACACGTCTCGTCCGTGCAGATGTTGCGCAGGTGCGCGCGGAGGTCGGCCTTGCTCTCGAACGCCATGTCGCAGGACTCGATGTCGCACCGGAACAGCTCCACCACCTCAGTTCTCTTGCGCTTGGTTGTGGCCAAAGAAGGAGGTTTTGTTGCGGTCTCGGTTTGTGACGCCGATGTCTCTTCGGTTGCTGCGGGCTTGTTGTTAGACCTTGGTCTCAGGCTCTCGCATGGGGAGCGGGAGAAGCTCCCGAGACTCTGTGAACTGTCAGTGTTTAGGAGTAGCTCAGATTCCCTCTTTCTTTTGCGCTTGGGCTTGCGCCTGACGTAGCATATGATGTTTGCTCTTTTTGAGCCTCCAATGCTTCTAGAGACTATGTCTGGTTGATATTTTCTTGGTGCACCTGAGTTTTTATTTGCTGAAATGTCCAGTGTTCCTGTGCTATCCTTCAGACCGTGGCAGTTCCAGACACCAACTTCTTCAGCATTTTCTCGTTTGACATGTAGTTCAGGGTGCTGCCCCTTGCATGAAAGAGATGCTCCAGCAGAAGAGCTAGACGTCCCTACAACCTCATCATCTTGCGTAACATCGTCTGCAGAGTGGCTGCTAGCAAGCGTCATTAATGTCAAGGAGGCATTGTCAACCTCATCTTTTCCACCAACATCTGCTAGCACAGACTCTTCCGCTAAAATTCCAAGTAAAATATCGAGAGAGTCCGACTCTGCAGGAACTGAATTTCCATTTTCTCCAGAGATGGCTGTCGTTGGAGCAGCTTGCACGCCTTCGGCCTGGACACCATAATGGCTAGTACCAGCCTCTACTGGTTCTAAAACACCAATTGGTATTTCTGGGTTACGTATTGCCTTCGACTCACCGCTCACCAAATCATGAGCAACCGATGACGGTTCAGCAGAACAACAAACATCAGTGGAGGCAAGGCAGCCGATGCGCAAACTGAATTGTCTGTCAACACTAGAAATCATCTCATCACAGCTTGATTTTCGTGTCACAAGATCAGCACCAAGATGATATGGCTCAGGTAGATCACCAGTTGAAGATTTATTAGCTTTCAGTACAGTGTCAGAACAGTTAGATGTCTTAGCGCAATTCACCTCATTTTCAGGGGTTGCTGATACTGTGGCCAAGTTTCTGTCAGCATCATTACAAAGCTCAATGTTATCCTGCTCTTGTTGAACTTCCAGGAGTTTATCTTTGCACTCTGAAGTGACATTATAGGAATCTATCATTTCATGATTGCTGCTAGCTTCTGCAGTCATACTTTCGCTGACAAGGAACTGCTGTACAGACATACTCGCAGAACTAGTCAGCTCATCTGACTGGACGCACTGCTGTCCAATGGTAAAGGCATCTGACACCGCAGGTGGATCCTGAGAATTGATTGAACAATTTGAATCATCACAGGTGCTAACACTTACTGGACCTTCACAAACCTGATGCATCATTGGATATTCAGCTAAGGCAACGGGAATATCGTCAGCTTCTTGCAGCCTACTTGGCTGCAGGGGCGCAGCTTGTTCAACAGTTAGCTGTTTTTTGCCATTCTCGTCAGCATTTCCAGAAGCGCCAATCATAGTCTTTGTAACTGCAGGGTTAGCTTCCTCAGGAGTTACTGTGGCATTATGACTGGAAACATAACCAACAACCCTGTATGAGGTTCGTGTTTTCCTGCAGAGCCATTTGAGATTTGGAACAACAGAAACAGGTGCAGAAGGCTTATCTGTGATATCTAATCTGTTCCAAAAGGATAAAGGAGGTTGCTCTTGACTCCCTGGTGCTTCTTTCCGAAGCTTCGCAAAATATTTCATGTTTAGACCCATCTGTGATGTCCAATCTCTTCCATCTTCCGGATACCCCTCATCATCAATTGAAGTGTTGATTAGATGTAGATCAGATTTGGATGCATTTGCAAGTGGAACATCTTTACAGTCAAACTGAAACTCGATTTCCTCAGCAATTGATATTGCAAGTGCTTTTAGCTTGGTGTAATCTGCAAAATATTAAAGGGAAAATTAAACTTCAAGAAATACACCAATCAAAAAGAGCAGTTAATATGTCTAAAATTGGTTCCGGATCATGATTCAGAACATGAGCTCAAGAAAGGTGTTTGGACGGAAGCAAAAGGTCCCAGCTAGGATCATTTGTATGCAGCTGCAATTAGCTCATTCTGGTCACCAAATATGGAAATGTGGGGCAAGTGCTCCAGGATTGCTCTTTTTTTTCATACCGGAAAACTAGAGGGGAGTCCCCGACACTGGATTGCTCATGTTATGTGACGCACGTGTGGAATCTTTCTTTTGACCTAAAGTCTGGACTTGGTGCCATAAACAGTTCGGATGACCCTTTTTACTACTTGACCTATACTCACTTGATCTATTCTCACTCTATTACTTCACTGCATTAGTCTATACTGCTTTAAATAGCAACTAAAAGGAAGCTCATTTACATAAATATGATGGAGATAGATGATGCAATAAGAGCAGTCAACTGAGATGTAATATGTCATTTACATAGATCGCAGATAGGACTGCTGCTAACTGCAAGCAGAGATCACTTGTGTAACCCTAGCCACGTCAACTAAACGACACAGTTCAACTGTACAGGCTTAGTCTATCCTCGAAATGTATTTACTTTGTTCAATTAGTGAATTCAGTGCTCCGTCCTAGTACGGGGGGCTCCTGAACAAAATCTACTGTATAGATTTACACACGTCAATATGACATAATAGTGTATTGTTTTTTGAGATTTGCTACTTGCAATTCCAAAATATCAGAGTTATTGTATTCAACAATAGAAATATCAGCACTAATTTGCATGGTAATATTAAGAGCTTCTTCATTCTGAAACATATAACTTACTAATTGCACAGAAAATAAGTTGCACTGAAGGAGACAATCCAAATAATTGTAGCATGCATATTACTATAAAAAAAGGCTTCAACAGAACAAACATGATGACACAACACAAGTGTGTCAAAAGAGGAGTAACTGATTTCAAATCCAGTGTGAAGGATCAGCCAACATGCCTTAGGCGTCAGCAATCAAAAAGAATATGAGGACAAAAGAAGTTAGCGTTATAACCTACCTGAATGGCAAATGATGAGAGCATGTGCACCACCTTTGCCTTCAAGCAACTCCTCGATCTCGAGGGCATGCTGCAAGCAAAAGATTCGTGGTCGTACAAATGCAGAAGTTATATTCCAACTTCCGGCACAACTTTCTACAGCTTGCACATCAATGTCACCTCTGCCAGTTTGTTCACTCGATTCTGTACCAAAACCATCACTCAATATTTTCGTCTCGGTTGCCTCTGAGTTAATGCACGGGTGAAGGGTATTTTCACTGCTGCAAGAATGTGAACTATTACTATGAGGCAGCAGGGGTCTATCAAGTTCCTTATCTGTGAAATAAACGCAAGCTTTATGTGATTTCCCATTCTGATGAATGAAATTTGCCTGTTCCACAGGGTTGGAAGGTCTACTGGCAATAAATGGACGTCCTGATAAATAAGGAGAAACCTTTGTCAAATTTTCAGACATGCAAGAAAAATAGCCATATCATTGTGGCTGAACCTGAAATGCAAAAGATGGAAAAGTACAAGAAAATATCTTCAATAAACAAGCAAGGATACATATCTGTATTTGGAAATATGTGCATGTTGGTAATAAAAATCAAAGGAACAATGGGGAAAGAAGTTCAGTAATGTGTCAATGTATCACCAGCAAAATCAGAAGAAGAAAAATTCTAGCCAAGAAGTAATATTATGAAGGTAAATTTTGTTTTGTTTTAATTAGGTTGACAATGTGCACCGTATAATAAATAATTTAACTTACAATGAAATTAATAATAAAAGTAGCATAGCCCATTTGTGAATCTCTATTCATCCATACCCATATAAAGTGTAGGGTGCTAAAATCATGTCCAAAAGATAAATTCAAGGATGCTAAAGATTCAGTCCCACTCAGGTTTATAATATAAGAGAAAAAGATTGGCAAGCTGCTGCTCATTGCTCACACTAGAACAAGAACAAAGAGAAGCACTAACAATGAGAATACAGTTCTAAATCGAAAATATCTGCATCACTAGATAATATGGTTATGGTTCACTTATTTCCTGCACCCGTAAGAAAGCTTGGGAAGTAAGAAAGGTACCTGAATTGCTATGATCAGGAGAACATGGAGGTATATTTGAATGGTTCTCTTTTTCACAATTCAGCTTCAATCTTTCCCTATCAACAAGGGACATCTCTTCCAATGCTTTTTGGGAGGGTTGTAAAATTGCCATAAATGGGAAGCCAAGAATTCCACAGGCAACGCAAGTCAATGAGCCAGAATCAATGCTTAAATCGAAAGGCAGGTCACTCTCATCATCAGTGTCTGTATCAAGTTTTTGCCCCTCAGAAGCAGACATAGCATGGGACGATTTGGTATCCATAGACATGCATTTAGGTTGTATCGCAGCCATATGTACAATACCATCAGATGAACCGTTTTCTTCAGGGATAGATTCAATACTGTGACCATCATCAGCTTTCCCAGGAGCATTTGGGCCAGAGGAGCAGGAATGTAGAGCAGTAGAAGATGGCAGCAAGTCAGGCTCCCATAGAACAGCATTAGCAATTAATTTCTTTTTGAGAAAAGAATACAGAAGCTCATTTTCACTAATCATATCCTGTAAAAATTCCTGTTTGACCAGTAGTTCCCTATCTTCTTTTCTCCGGTCTCTCAAACGAGAGGTTCGAATTCCATACAATAATTCTCTAGGGGTTCTGAAATTAAAACAGTCCACTAGATTCAAAGTTATGAATGATAAACATAATAAGCATTTGGCAAACTTATGTTTCTCATATGGACACCAAGAGCACCACAGATAAGCATGACTAAATTTGTAACTATACCATGAAGGCCATGAGAACCAGGGATAACGATTATATTCTACAGCATGTGTGATTCTTCTGTTCAATTTTCTTTCGGGAACAAAGCCTGGCTCGATTGGTGGGGGTGTGCCAGCACCAACTCATCAACCAGTGTTCGACTCTCTTGGGCAGAATTATTTCCACGAAGACTGGTGCCTTGGTCGTTTTTCATTAAGAAGTGCCAACAGGTGCTAGTCCTTCGTTGCTCGGTGTTACATATACATTTTTTTCTTAACCAATAATTGCCCAGCACAGGAGGTCATTAATCATGATTCTCTCCAACATAACTAGAACCATATTTTTTTTACAAACAGGAACACGAAAATCCCAGTAAGTATAAAATAAAGGTGCTGACATTGTTAACGTGGGGAAATGTGGCTAGCTTCCCAAGAGAAATTGGTGTGTTAATGGAGCTTAGGACACTATCATTGATAGTTTTCCTGCATTCTGTTTTGCTGAAGAAATTTTCAACTTTATTTTTCATGTTTAATTCAGGCAAGATACAAGCAAATACACTATCGTCGTATGGTATTAATGATTTCAATATGTATTATTTGTCCACTTACATATGAATCCCAAGAAACTATCTAAGTGTTACCTTCAACCATGTTATCTCATCTATTTCAAAGAGTGGAATGCTAATGATAATTTAAACTATCTTAAATTTATAGAAACAAAGGCCAAAAACTTACTAACTTTATCATTAAAAACCACTATTTAATAATAACATCTGAACTAGCATACATTGCCCAACTCAATTTACAATTTATGTTAAATCACATTGCAGCAACTAGTGACTCTTTCTCCTACAAACTAGCTGGATAGCGGTTGGCAAGCCATATGTTATGCATATGCAACTTTCAACAGAAATATAAGCTTTGGGTAGTCAAGTAATGCGAAGATCGATACTTGCATTGAGAATGTTCTACTGTGGAACATTTGGTTCCACAGTAACACTTGGTTCCATGTTCTAACAGCAACACTTCTATCTATGTGATATGTCCTTGGTGACTGAGCAGATATATTTGGTTCGTTACTTTGATTTAGCACATGATTTTGGCGCCTAGTCCCCCCTACACACACACACACATGCAGGCTCTGATAGATGTACAACTACTTTTGAACTCATACATAATCATTTCATCAGCCTGGTCTAGCAAGTGAATACCCCAGTGAGTGTTTTTCTAAAACCACTCACAATAACTTTTGAGACGAGGTATGATCAGCCACTTTGATAGCCATAGCTAACATGTACATCTGATTAAACCGCTAGCTGAAGCATTCGGCTTGTTTTTTCAGGGACCATTTGGCTTGTTTTGGAAGACAAAAGGTTATTACACCGATCTGCTGCATTGATCTCTATGTAGGGTGACTGAAAAAACAAAGTTTACCTGGATATAAAGGAAACTGCTAGCAAATACAATAGCTGTTGATGAGAGAGCATTGGAAGATAATTCATCACAGCTCTTCGAACTGCGGCCTCTTTGGCAAACTTCAACCACTGGGGAGTAGCGAAGTTCGCAGCTTCTCCACAATTAAATCCTGTAACATAACAGTCAGACCATTTAGAACTACTACTAAAGTGCAAAGAAAAAAGGAAATGGAAACATGTAGATCTTCAGACCATTTGGAACTACTACTAATAGTCAGACCATTTTGTACATTATATGGTAGTCGGCCAAAATAAATGATTCTTATAGATAGTTCTATGATCTCCAATATAAGTGAGGGCCTCAAGGGGATCTAAAGTTGACGTTAGAGTAGCAATGAATACTTGCAGAAATCTTCGGATGTTTTATCAATCAATTATCATAAAGCTGCGTAAAAAACCAACATATCAAAACCACTAAAGATACACAAATCAAGCATGATTCTGATTTCCGGTCGGAAAAAAAAGGAGTTCCCCAGCACTATCATGGCACCCATATATACGTAACATATCAAAGGTTTTTTTGTGGTGTAACAATACAACAATGAGCACACAGCAGTACACACGCAGACGTAGATTACTCGTGTTCACTGTCAAGTGCAACAAACATAGAACTACATCATAGCTGCAATAGGTAGTCTAGCAATTTACAAATCATGATGAATTGAAATCTAAAGGCTGGATGATGTTAACTGACCGTGGCTAAACCCAACATGGTAGGCCCTTGGGAACGTCACCACGAACTCGCCGGGATATTGTACCAATCTGAAGCAGAAGTGTGGAATGCATATGTCAACACATAAATGGATTTTAAGATGTGGTTTACTGACAAGAAAACATTGACAAGCGGTGAACATTTCAGAGATTGTACCTACAGCAGGGGAGACCAGCGGCTACAATGACCTCGGGGGACATCAATGTAGTTTTCTCCCCGAGCACCGCCAGGGACGCTGCACGGACAAACAATCTCACAATAATGCTACAATATATGCGGTGCGGATCAGACAAACAAACACGGGAAAAGGCTATTATACCAAGGCGGTCAGGGTTGCCTCCGTATCCATGCACGCGGATGACCTCCTCGAGCTCGGCCGCCCGGTCCCCGGGAACGGCGTACCACGTCTTTGGGGCGCCGGTGTGGAGGAAGTTGAGGCTGTGGAGCTCGTGGTCCTCGATGTGCCAGGCGAACCAGCTGAAGAGCATCCCGATGTAGACCATGGGGGATGTGACCCCGGGGACATCGTCGGGCATGAAGCGGGTGAGGGAGCCGGGGGCCCGCGCGATGGCCTGCAGGTTCCAGGGGCTGCTGGACAGCCTCCACCCCACCGAGGCCTTCTCCTCCTCGGCCTCTCCTTGGTCCGTGGAGGAGGTACGTTTGCGCTTCTTACGACGAGGGTTGGGTTGGGCGGATGGGCCGAAGCCGGAGCCGGGGACGTCGTTGGCGTACTCGACGTAGATGGGGCGGTCGGCGGAGGCCTTCCAGAAGAGGGACTCGACGGCGAGCGGGGAGGGGTCGCGTGGGAGGCCGGCGAGGTGGGTTTTGGAGAAGGCGCGGGACTTGGCCTCGAACTGGTCGAGCGTGTAGCGCTCCCCGCTCTGCCAGACCTGCTTGAGGACGTGCGGGGGCGGGTGGCCGCGGCGCGGGGTGCCGAGCTCCTGGTGGCGGGTAGTGAAGACGGCTGCGGAGTCGGGGGATGGGGAGGAGGCGGAGGCGTGGAGGGAGGTGTTGAGGCGGGCGAAGACGTGGCGGCGGGAGGGGCGGTGGTAGGGCGGGATGACCTTGCAGATGCCGAATGCGGCGGCATGGCGCTCGACGCGGGAGAGGAAGGCGATGGGGTCGGCGAACTCGGACTCGGTGGGGCGGTACTCCGGGGCGCGCGGCAGGCCGCGGAGCCACGCGGGGACGTCCGGCGCCTCCGGCGGCATCGGTGGGCTAGGGTTTTGGGAGGGGGCGGCGAGGGGGGAGCATTTGGGTCTGGGGTTGAGAGGAGGGGAATGGCTATAGTGTGTGTGAAGACGGCTATAGTGTGTGTGAAGACGGTGGGGAAATGTGGTGGACTCCGGCAGGCCCCGCCTCCGACTCCGTCCGAGGGGTAAAAATCCAATCCGGAGATGCTTTTGCGCCTTTTTGGAATTTTCGATTCCATGTTGCTACGTACTATGGTCGCCCATTTTTCACGTCTAGAAATACTAAAATCATCTGATCTTTTTATTTTGGCTCTCTAAAAGTGTTTTTTAGAAAGAAAATTTAGGTGCTTGGACAAATTTGAGTCACAATATGTCCGCGGACACATCCGGACGTGTCCGCGACAGGGGTTAAGCACCACCTTACTTTAAGAGCTGTCAAAACTATAAGCTGGGTGGGTATATCACCCTACAACAAAGGGTTTCCAGACAACCCCCATGTGTCCTCTCCCGGGACAACACACACCATTTTAACCATCAAATCCAAGCAAAACATGCACATAGATCATACTAGAAAGATTATTCGAAGTCAAATTACAACATAAATTTATTAAGGGTACATAAATAGTTCCAATTATTCGTAATGCATAATTCAAACAGCTCCCACAATTTCCCGAACACATGATGGGCGAGGTGTATGTCCAGGGGTTTTAACTTGCCGGGGACCGGCGTACAGGCAGGGGCGGATCTAGAAACAACCAACCGGGTGCACAGGATACCGGTAAATTCTTATTTTCTTTGTAAACTATCGATTTTTCACCACAGGTGCCACCCCTACAAAATGATTTTTGGCAGCTTGACACCAGCGTGCACCCTGATGCCTACTTCTCTAGCTCCGCCCCTGCGTACAGGGACGGCAACCATGTCTGAGGCGGCGGTGAAGTACGGGGAGGATTTGAGTCGGTGCACTGCATGTTTCGGGAGACGGTAGAGATAGGATGGGAATGAAGGCGGAGGTAGGAAGGGGCAGCGCGGGTGAGGAAAATGGGAGGAGGCTGGAGTCGGCGAGGGTTCGGTCCATTTTAGCCTTATTTTGGGTGGATCCGGCATTTCGGATTCGACGTGGCGGGTGATGCATGTAAAATGCATACATGAACTTTGCACTATAATACTTGTATTCCATTCATATTTGCATCATATAAGGGGTATATTACTGTTATTTAATGATTTTTGGTAATTAATAATGATTTCCCCTATTTATGGAATTAATCCTGCGCAGGCAGAAAAACCCTATTTCTTTCCTTATTTATTTCAGGGCCTTAACGACGTCATAATGAGCTATAAATTTACGGGGATCATTTTTTTGGAAGGAGGAAGACCTAGGAGCGAAGGAAGCAAGCAAACGGAGGCCGGAGGGCCAAAAGAGGTGGGCCCACGCGGCCCCTGTACCTGGCCGCGTGGTGCACCCTCTTTTGGGCCTCGTGGCCCCGTTTGCGCTGATCCTTCTTCCTGAAGCTTCCTCGTGACCTAAAAACGCCTATAAAAATAGTTCTCCGACGTTTTCCAGAAGGAGGAGGCGGAAAAACAGAGAAATCACGAAACAGGAGACAGAAGGCTGCCGCCGGAGAAGATCGAAGGGGAGAAACGCCGTCGGAATCACTTTCGGAGGTCTTCTCCATCCCCCCTCCGGAGTCTCCATCAACACCACCGTCAAGACCAGCACCATCTCCATCACCATCTTCGTGATCCACTTCATCCCCCTCATAGTTTGAGATTGTTTGATCCCTAGCTATTGTCTAAGTGCTATTCTACATGTTTGTGAATTGCTACTTGTCATTATTTTGTGGGGAGATCATAGTTTCAGATTGTGTTGTATCACTTGTACCACTGAATCATATCATGTCTTGGCGTTGTGAGTAGTTCTCTCATGTTCCTGGGGGTATAGGATGAATTGGCAATGATTTTTATATGACATGTGTTGGTATTTTGTCTAGTTTTTATCTTTGATGTAATTCTATGATGGTGTTATGCGAATGTCGACTGCACATCACTTCACCTATATGGGCTCATAGGAGAACACCGTAGTGTAATGGAGTGAGGAAGACTTGAGAGGACACGTAAACCTGGGACCGAATCATGAAGTTGCATTATGAGGGTATTAGTATCGGGGACCTTAAAGATTAATGCTATGGTGGGACTTTATGTCTTAATAACTCTTGTGCAGTCATTTACTTGGCCACATGATCCATCATATGAGGTTTAGTTTATTTATTTAGCTATTCCTAATTATGGCTTCGTCCAAATAAGATTAAAACTTGACAAAATGTTTACCTTGTTGTTCTAGAAATATTTATGCCATGAAGTCTAATTAGCCCTTGGGAACTCTCTCCACCTATAAGAAACATACACTTGAGCTTGTCCTCTTGATGCATAGAGGATTGGACTTTCTCTTTTTGAGAGCTTTCACTTGTCATATTTCATTTTCAGCATTTTACTTTATTACAAACTCTACACCAAAAACCCAAAAACACTTGCATCATTTAATCATTTTAGTTTGTCTAGTGCATAGATAATAAGGGAAGTGACACTCTTATTTGAGTGGATAAATACTTATACCTTCTACTCCTCGTGGGATCGATACTATACTTACACATCGAAGACTTCAACGATCCCCTATACTTGTGGGTATCAAGACGTTTTCTGGCACCGTTGCAGGGGAGTGTAGCGCTTAAGTTTTAATTCTTGTTTGCACTAGATTTTTATTTTTCAGTTTTGCATATACTCTAGTTTACTTTCAGTTTTGCATTTAGTTGAGTTTACTTTCAGTTTTGCATTTATCAAAAACCCCAAAAAAAATAAAAAATGGAAAATTATTATAAAAATGCCATGATAGCTGCTGAATTTAGAAAATCAAAAGAAGGGAAAAGATTAGGAGGCTACATATAGCTCCTATATAAAATTGCTAATGAGCTGCTTAACTTTTATGAGGAAGAAATTTGTTGCTCTGAATACTATAGACACTTTGAATTTCAATGCCCTTCCAATAAAGATGAACCTGTTATTGCAACTTATCATACTTGGAATTATGCTCACTTAGGGATGGAAAAAGTAGAGCAATTTGTTATTTTTATGGCAGCCTATGAATTAAACACCTTTATTGATGAACATGAAACCTGCCCTATAGCTTCTCAATTTAAAGATTTGATTGCCAATATCCTTAACATCTGCAGAAATGAATTTGATGAAAATATTTATGTTATTGACACAACGGAAAGAGCAACCCAAGAAAGATCTAACGTTTTGCAGGAAGAAGATGATGAAAACATAAGTTTGGAAGAGGAAGTATGTGAAGAAGATGATAAAAGCCTAAGCTTGGGGATGCCCATGCAGCCCCAAGAGGAGGACAATGAAGAGCAAGAAGATGAAGAAAATGATGAACAACTACAGAATGAAGAGAGGAAACATCCACCTTCACCACCTATGGATGAGGGTAACACTCAAAATTTTGCTGATGATAAACTTTGTTTTTATGATTCTGATGATGAGGAAGAATATCAACCTATGCCTAACGAGAACATTATTGATAATGATTTTAAAAATGATGAAGAATATGGTTTGGACATGCTATATGATAATGCTTTAGATGATGGTACTATGCTTATTGATAATCCTCCATGCTTAGTTTTTACTACTTTATGTGAGGATAAAAATGATATACTTGCTGCTTGTGATAATACTCTCACTCATGAGAGTCCTACTTTATTTTTGAACTCTCCTATTCACACCATAGAGGAGGAAATTTGCTTTGATGATACTATGCCTCCTATATATGATGATTATTATGATGAATGTGATATTTTTAGTCCACCTACTATTGAGGAAAAAGTTTATTATGATCATGATATGCCTCCTATTTATGATGATTACAATGATGGCTATGGTAGTTTTACTCCCACTATTACTAATGAGAAGGATTTTACTTATGTGGAGAGTAATAATAATAATACTTTTATGCATGTGAATCATGACAAGAATGCTTTATATGATACTTCTGTTGTTCAGTTTGTTTATGATGGCAGTGAAATTTATTATGAGAGAGGGAAACATGTCTCTAAATATCTCAATAATACATATGTTTCCTCTCTTTATGTTGAAGGTTTTAATGTTACACTTGCTTTACCTTCCTATGCTAATTACTATATGCTTCATTGATTTATTTTCTTACAAGATCCCAATGCATAGGAAGTGGGTTAGACTTAAATGTGTTTCATATTTTTCTCTTGATGCTCTCTTTTGCATTTCAATTCTTATTCCTATGTGAGCATCATTAAATAACCTCTTTTGAGAGGTAGGATCAAACAATAGTGATTTGCTGTCCAGAAAACAGATTCCTGAGCTTCACTGTGAAAAATGTTAAAAATCACAGAAAAGGAATTTTGACTTGATATTTTACGACAGAAATATTCAGTTATTATTACACAATTCATTAGTTCAAAGTTGTCTGATTTGAGCAACGTAAGTGCCTCTGGAAATTCAGTCTTTATGGGCTGTCCAATTTTTGACAGATTCTATCTTTATTTTACATTACTCTCATTACTTGTGTTTTGTGTGGTTCTATTGATCAAAGAGCAATGCACAACCATAGTAATATTAGCTAATGTTTAGAATCAACTCATTATATGTCTTTGCTGTGCCTATGGATATTTAATTTATGGAGACACTAACCCCTGTAATCAAGTTTTATGATGAGTTATATGTGTGAAGAGAA
Source organism: Puccinellia tenuiflora (assembly GCA_012064385.1). Classification (NCBI taxonomy): domain Eukaryota; kingdom Viridiplantae; phylum Streptophyta; class Magnoliopsida; order Poales; family Poaceae; genus Puccinellia; species Puccinellia tenuiflora. Next base: position 143,029 of record QRDG01000352.1, read on the forward strand.
TTTTCAAATGGAAGAGTTGAGGGTGATAAACAAAGATCAAGAGGGACAAACACTCAAGCTTGGGGATGTTACCCCTAAGATCACCCTACATATATCAAGTAAGTACAAGAATTTAAGATTGGGGATGCCAAGCCACCTCACTCCAACCATCTTGATACCGAGTAAGTAAGCCTAGCTATATGGCTATAAAGAAAGCGCTTTACGGGAGGCAACCCGGTTGTTTTTATTTTTTATTTTCTTTGTGTCCTCTTGCTGTAACAAGAGACTTAGTTTTTAGTTTAGTTTCTGGAATAATTAATAAATTGCTAAGTTTTACCCATTTTGGTATGAAAAAGTTGTTATTTTGCATACGGAGATTTCATTCCAGCACAAGTCTGTATACGGTTTGATTTTTAGTTCTTATTCTGTAACTCCGATTGAGCTGATATTTTTAATGTGACTGTAACTTTTCATCCTCTGTATGCATGAAATTTTTCAGAATTTATAGACATGTTTAAGTCAGGTATAAAAATACGTTTTTCTGCTTTCAGTTTTCTGGACAGATTCTGTCCAATATTGTTTGATGCATGTTTTGAACTTTTAACTTGAATATTGTTGATCCAATTGAGTTTATTAATAGGCATACAACATTATACACTTTCTGTATATTCACATGAATTTTTTTCTAAGGATTATAAGCAGCAAGTAATGCATTTGTTTATCACTACTAACGTCACCCCACAGAAAAGAAATGGGAGAAACGGTGTTTTGAAGTTTTTTCACAGTGATTGGAAGAGATGCACCATGAGTTATCCAATGATGGTGAAAACCATAAGCTTGGGGTGTGAGAACATCCCCACTGGACCAACACACTCTCGGTTTGCGCACGTCTAATTTCTGTTTTTTTTATCAATACACTTTATCGCATAAACTTGGAGCGTCTTTTTGTTTATTTTTGCTTTGATTTTTATTTTGTGAGACCACCACACTATCATTTATATATGAAAGAGCTACTGGAAATATGGGTTGAAATATCTTGCATACTTTTATTGTATTGGGAAAAGAGATGTCTAAGTTGATTTTTAATGACACATATAGTTGCATGATTCATGAGCTTCTTTATGAGTAATAATTCGCAAATGCTTTATCATGAGCTATCTTTTATTCATGTTTTGATGCTGTATGTTATTTCACGTTGTTTAACATGAATTAGTTAGTTCTATGGACACTCATGCATGCATATAGATGGTCATCTTTCTCCATTTTGCTAGCCCAAAAATTCCAACAAGTAAAAACTTGTTTCCAACACCTTCAACCAAAGTTTTTCCAGTGAGTCCACCATATCTACATATTAGCTTTATGCTATTCCAAGTATGTTTATCATGTTATTTGTGTTATCTATACCTCTAAATAAAAATGATTATGTTATTTATTGTAATGGAAAAGGTTGATTAAAAAGCTCTCGCGAACTTGATGCACACTTTACTTTTATTGCATTTAATAAACATGAACCATTGTGATTAATATTATGATGATAGTGGCTTGATAAATGTTTAAGGTTGGGAGTTAGCCCATATGTGCTGTCACATGCAAAGCTTTCAACGTGTTCCATCATTTATTTAGTTGATATCATGTACTTTTGTTTATGGATGCCTATCATGGTGAAATAATGTGGAGATAGAGTAAGTTTAAATGAGTTTGTATAAATGGTTAGAGAGAAACCTGGGCCGCTAATCTAAGCCATGCGTCATTCATGGTGGAAATTTACTTACATGTTATTTTGAAGTTTCTGTGATACACCCTACAATAAAAAGCTATATCAAGTGGTAAATAAAAAGGGTGTTGAGGTTGTTCATTATGTTTGTTTGTCTTGTTGTTTTGATGTGGGCTTGATCCATATCATGGGACAAGAGGTACCCCAGTTGAGGCTCTTAATAATACCATTATTACTTACAATGATAGATAACTTAAACTTGCTTTGTTTCCCAAGATGAGTAATCATGGTGTAGGTACTTGTATTCAAGGGGCATGAGACATCTAACCTTTGCTTTATCAAGACCACTACTCATATTTGCTTTCACATTAAAATTTAATCATTCAAGATGCTATGATAGGGGAATGAGAGCTTGACACCAAATATTACCATTGCATTCAATAACTTAAGTAGAATAGTTTGGAGAATAGATGAAACTTATGCATGTTTTACCTCTACTCATTTATATATCTTTTCCAAAGTGTCCATCTTTTATATTCAGATTTTCATCTTCACTCTATGACCTATATAGGATGTTCTTACTTATCATATTGCATACATGTGCTCCATATTACTATCTTTTATGTTACACTTTGTGAACTATCATTGAACATCCTTGCATTGAATACTTGATATCACTTTATAAACTGTTTGCATATTGCTACTTCTTTGAATAATGAATCATTTGACTTTATGTAGCAGTAGCAATCATCTTTTATATCCTTGTTGTTATTATATTGCAAAGTTCATGTTAGTTTTATCACTTCCATACTCGAGGACGAGCATGAGTTGAGCTTGGGGATGTTAATGCATGTAAAATGCATACATGAACTTTGCACTATAATACTTGTATTCCATTCATATTTGCATCATATAAGGGGTATATTACTGTTATTTAATGATTTTTGGTAATTAATAATGATTTCCCCTATTTATGGAATTAATCCTGCGCAGGCAGAAAAACCCTATTTCTTTCCTTATTTATTTCAGGGCCTTAACGACGTCATAATGAGCTATAAATTTACGGGGATCATTTTTTTGGAAGGAGGAAGACCTAGGAGCGAAGGAAGCAAGCAAACGAAGGCCGGAGGGGCAAAAGAGGTGGGCCCACGCGGCCCATGTACCTGGCCGCGTGGTGCATCCTCTTTTGGGCCTCGTGGCCCCGTTTGCGCTGATCCTTCTTCCTGAAGCTTCCTATATGTTGAGATTGCAATGTTTATTTCAGTTATGAAAGTAGATGCATATTATGTACCCCGTTCTTATATCCTTGTTATGATCAAGCATGTTTATGAGAGCATGTGTGGGGGAACGTGTGCATTAGTTGGAGTAACGGGGGTGGTGAAGTGATAAGCTGACAACTTGAATATCATGATCCATTGGGTGTTTACCTTACTTTGTTGCCTCACTAGGGATAAACCAAAATACCATGTTGAAGGGTAGGAGGAGTGACTTGCCTCTACCTAAGACTAGATCCATCATGTGTTTATTTTAACTTCATGTCATTAATCTTAAAGCTATACTCTGATGTTATCTTAATTACTAAGGTGCATGATTTAGTTCACATCTTGGTGGAGTATAAGTGAGACTAATAATCAAAAGGTCTCTATGTTAGGATGTGATAACCATATAATTAGTAACATGATTAAACTTGTTTGCAATCTCATATGTTAAGTCTATGTCTACTTGTTTGCCACACTATATTAAAGAGAGAGTGCATGTGTGAAACCATGAACCCCGGTCCATTTTTAATCATAAGAAACACTTTTCCAACCACTTTTAAGCATCTTTTACATTCAGCCATTTTAAAATCAGAAAATACAAAAACACTTTTACTTCTTGCATTCACATAATAAAAACCCCAAAAATACCATCCATCATCATTACTACCATCCTTGCATTATTATTTACCACCATTGCATTTTTATTTGCTGTTTTGAATTCATTATTATCTTAATATCATTCTCACACCTTGTGCTTGACAACCACTTGGTGAGGTTGATGGCACAAAGCAATTTACTTGTTTGCAGGAAATCTAGAGAAGGACAAGAAGATAAAACCCACACTACTGATTCCCCGAGAGTTCGATATTAAACCCTCGAGTCACCTTCTTGGGGAAAAAACTTCCACTTCTACATACTCTGCACTTGGAGGCTCAACCTATCCCTTATATTTATTGTTTTCCTTTCAGGGTATCAAGAGTACTGTTGGCGAAGTTGAGGGAGACTTCAACTACCCGTCATCACTGGTCTTGATGGTGGTGTTGATGGAGACTCCGAAGGGGGGATGGAGAAGACCTCCGGAAGTGATTCCGGCGCCGTTTCCCCCCTCCGATCTTCTCCGGCGGCAGCCTTCTGTCTCCCGTTTCGTGGTTTCTCTATTTTTCCGCCTCCTCCTTCTGGAAAACGTCGGGGGACTATTTTTATAGGCGTTTTTAGGTCACGATTAACTCATAGAAAGATCCACCACAATGGTAATACAACGGTGACCGTAATCATGTTCAGCAGCTCATACGGTGCTATCTAATGAAACTCAAGAGAGAGAGAGATACATATGCTACTGCCACAAACCCATAGTCCAGCGGTGGACTACTCCCTCTTCATCATGGAGCCGGTGGAGATGTCGATGGAGAAGAAGGAGACCTCTCCGGCAGGGCTCCGCCGGAGTCCCCCCCCTCCGATCTTCAGCCTCCTGATCTCTGTTTTCTGGTTTCTCTCGTGTGGCATCTCTCCTCTGGAAAAACGTCGGGGGACCTCTTATATATGCGTTTTTAGGTCACGAGGATGCTTATGGGCGAAGGATCGATGCAAATGGGGCCACGAGGGCCAATTGGGATGGGCCTACGCGGCCTGGTACTGTGGCCGCGTGGGACCCCCCCTTTTGGTCTCCTGGCCTCTGTTCATTGACTTCTTTCGCTCCTAAATCTTGTCCTTCCAAAATAATGACCCTCCTAAATTTATAGCTCATTATGACGTCGTTAAGGTCCTGAAACAAATAAAGAAAGAAATAGGGGTTTTTTGCCTACGCAACATTAATTCCATAAAAAGGGGAAATCATTATAAATGACCAAAAATCATTAAATAACAGTAATATACCCCTTATATGATGCAAATATGATTGGAATATAACTATTATAGTGTAAAGTTATGTATGCATTTTAGATGCATCAACATCCCCAAGCTTAACTCATGCTCGTCCTCGAGTATGAAAGTGATAAAACTAACATGAACTTTGCAATATAATCAAAACATAGATATAAAAGATGATTGCTACTGTTACATAAAGTCAAATGATTCAATATTCAAAGAAGTAGCAATATGCAAACAGTTTATAAAGTGATATCAAGTATTCAATGAAAAGATGATCAATGATAGTTCACAAAGTGCAACATAAAAGATAGTACTATGGACATTCTTACTTTTGCATACTTGAGGTCCATAGAGTGTGGTGAAAATCTGAATATAAAAGGTGGACACTTTGGAAAAGATGTATAAATAAGTAGAGGTAAAGCATGCATAAGTTTCATCTATCCTCCAAACTATTCTACTTAAGTTATTGATTGCAATGGGAATACTTGGTGTAAAGCTCTCATTCCCCCATCATAGCATCTTGAATGATTAAAGTTAAATGTGAAAGCAAATATGAGTAGTGGCCTTGATAAAGTAAAGGTTAGATGTCTCATGCCCCTTGAATACAAGTACCTACACCATGATTACTCAACTTAGGAAACAAAGCAAGTTTAAGTTATCTATCATTGTAAGTAATAATGGTATCATCAAGAGTCTCGTCTGGGGTACCTCTTGTCCCATGATATGGATCAAGCCCACATCAAAACAACAAGACAAACAAACATAATGAACAACCTCAACACCCTTTTTATTTACCACTTGTTATAGCTTTTTATTGTAGGGTGTATCACAGAGAGTTCAAAATTGCATGTAAGTAAATTTCCACCATGAATGATGCATGACTTAGATTAGCGGCCCAGGTTTCTCTCTAACGATTTATACAAACTTATTTAAACTTAACTCTATTTCCACATTATTTCGTCATGATAGGCATCCATAAACAAAAGTACATGATATCAACTGAACAAATGATGAAACATGTTGAAAGCTTTGCATGTGACGGCACATATGGGGTAACTCCCAACCTTAAACATTTATAAAGCCACTATCATCATAATATTAATCACAATGGTTCATCTTTATTGAATGCAATAAAAGTAAAGTGTGCATCAAGTTCGCGAGAGTTTTTTAACCAACTTTTCCCCTTATAGTAAATAACATCATCATTTTCATTTAGAGGTATAGATAACACAAATAACATGAAAAACATACTTGGATAGCATAAATCTAATAGGTAGATATGGTGGACTCACTGGAAAAACTTAGGTTGAAGGTGTTGGAAACTAGTTTTTACTTGTTGAAATTTTTGGGCTAGCAAAAGGGAGAAAGATGACCATAGATGCCTGCATGAGTGTCCATAGAACTAACTAATTCATGTCAAACAAAGTGAAATAACATACAGCATCAAAACATGAATAAAAGATAGCTCATGATAAACATTTGCAAATTATTACTCATAAAGAAGCTCATGAATCATGCAACTATATGTGTCATTAAAAATCAACTTAGACATCCCTTTTCTCAATACAATAAAAGCATGCAAGATATTTCAACCCATATTTCCAGTAGTATTCTCATATATAAAATATAGTGTGGTGGTCTCACAAAATAAAAATCAAAGCAAAAACAAACCAAAAGACGCTCCAAGTTTATGCGATAAAGTGCATTGATAGAAAAACAGAAGTTAGACGTGTGCAAACCGAGAGTGTTTTGGTTTAGTGGGGATGTTCACAGCCCCAAGCTTATGGTTTTCACCATCCTTGGACAACTCATGGCGCATCTCCTCCAATCCCTGTGAAAAAAAACTTCAAAACACAATTCCTCCCATTTCTTTTCTGTGGGGTGATATTAGTAGAGATAAATAAACAAGTTTCTTGCTGCATATAATCCAAGGACTAAAATTCATATTAATGATCTGAGAGTGTATAATGTTGTATGCCTACTCATAAACAATTGGATCAACTCAAAAGTTCAAACTATGCATAAAACAATATGGAACAGAATCTGTCCAGAAAAACAGCAGCAGCAAAACGTATTTTTCTGTCCTACTTAAACTTATCTAAAAAATCTGAAAAAATTCAGGCATACAGAGGATGAAAAGTTGCAATTACTATAAAAATTTAAGGTCATTCAGAGTTACCGAATAAGAATGAAAAATCAAACCGTGCACAGACTCCGTGCAGGAATAAAATTTCCGAATAGAAATAGCAACTTTTTCAACCAAAATAGGTAAAACTTGGCACTTTATTAAAAACTCCAGAAACTAAACTAAGAAAAAAATCTCTTGTTACAGCAATAGGACACAAAGAAAATCCAAATAAAAACAACCGGGTTGCCTCCCGTAAAGCGTTTCTTTATAGCCATATAGCTAGGCTTACATACTTGTTGTTTTAATGAAGATGAAGCTCATGAGGGAGCTTAAAAGTTGTACCCTTCATCCTTGGGAAGTGTTCCATGCATTTCTTGTGTGGAAACTGAAACTTCACATTCCCTTCCTTTAAATCAATGATAGCCCCTGTGGTACGAAGAAAAGGTCTTCCAAGAATAATAGGACTAGAGGTTTTATTCTCCATATCCATGATTAGAAAATCCACAGGTATAAAAGTCATATGTAACTCTACCATAACATCACTTACTTTTCTTAAAGCATGTTTAATGGTATTATCAGCAAGTGCAAGTCCAATAGAGCATTTTTCAAGATTCTTCAATTCAAGTGTTTCATATAATTCTTTAGATAAAACAGAGACACTAGATCCTAGATCAAGTATGGCATGGTGTGTCTCTTTTCCAATAGTTACTAGCACCTTGGGGATCCATACATCCCCAAGCTTAGGTGGTATCATAGCTTCTTGATTGTATCTAGCATTTTTCTCTTTCAAAACATGATTAGCAATATAGGAACCAAAACCAGATTTGTTAACATCAATAGAAGGATCACTTGCAAATTTTTGTAAGATAGATATTAATTCATGCAAGCTACTATTCTCTAAATCAAGCAAAGGATCTTTAACTTTCTCTTCTTTTTTGACCCAAACTTGTTTTTTAACAGGGGGTACTTTCTCACTTCTAGTTTCTTGCTCTTTGTCCATAGAATTGGTCAGTTTGTTTTTATGTAACCAATCTTTAAAAGAGGGACAATTTTTTCTGATGAAAGCTTTTTCTAACTCTTTCCAGGTCTTAGTTGTAGCAGGTGGTAGTGAACGTATCCATTCTCTTGCCTCTCCTTTTAATGAAAAAGGAAATAATTTTGGCATCACAATATCAGGTTCCTTCAAGTTTAGTGCAGAGCAAATACTGACAAAATTATTCAGATGATCAAGACAGTCTTCTTTTCTTTTATCACCAAATTGTTTCTTAGTTATCAAGTGTAGTAAGTCAATACTTACTCTAAAACTATCAGCTTGTATCTCAGGTGTGGTAATAGGTTTAGCAATAAATTGATCATTTGGAGTGTTTGTGTAGTCACACAACTTAGTCCTATCACCCATTTTAGCAGATTTTTATGTGTTTTTAATTTTTTATGCAAAACTGAAAATAAAATGACACTAAAACAATGCAAACCGAATTAACTAATGCAAAACAAAATGCAAAACTGAAAAATGAAATATGCAAACTGAAATCTAAAAATGATATGCAAGACAAAAACAAAACAAAATAATTTGCTTGAAGGTAAAGATGGACAAGATGATGCTCACGTAGGTGCAACCTCCCCAAGCTTAGGTGTTAGCACAAGTTGGTGATGAAGTTGACTTTGTTGTGATATCCTTGGACAAACCCTTCCAGCTATGATTCCCCGGCAACGGCGCCAGAAAAAACACGTGATGGCGGGTAGTTGAAGTCTCCCTCAACTTCGCCAACAGTACTCTTGATACCCTGAAAGGAAAACAATAAATATAAGGGATAGGTTGAGCCTCCAAGTGCAGAGTATGTAGAAGTGGAAGTTTTTTCCCCAAGAAGGTGACTCGAGGGTTTAATATCGAACTCTCGGGGAATCAGTAGTGTGGGTTTTATCTTCTTGTCCTTCTCTAGATTTCCTGCAAACAAGTAAATTGCTTTGTGCCCTCAACCTCACCAAGTGGTTGTCAAGCACAAGGTGTGAGAATGATATTAAGATAATAATGAATGCAAAACAGCAAATAAAAATGCAATGGTGGTAAATAATAATGCAAGGATGATAGTAATGATGATGGATGGTATTTTTGGGGGTTTTATATGTGAATGCAAGAAGTAAAAGTGTTTTTGTATTTTCTGATTTTAAAATGGCTGAATGTAAAAGATGCTTAAAGTGGTTGGAAAAGTGTTTCTTATGATTAAAAATGGACCGGGGTTCATGGTTTCACACATGCACTCTCTCTTTAATATGGTGTGGCAAACAAGTAGACATAGACTTAACATATGAGATTGCAAACAAGTTTAATCATGTTACTAATTATATGGGCATCACGTCCTAACATAGAGACCTTTTGATTATTAGTCTCACTTATACTCCACCAAGATGTGAACTAAATCATGCACCTTAGTAATTAAGATAACATCAGAGTATAGCTTTAAGATTAATGACATGAAGTTAAAATAAACACATGATGGATCTAGTCTTAGGTAGAGGCAAGTCACTCCTCCTACCCTTCAACATGGTATTTTGGTTTATCCCTAGTGAGGCAACAAAGTAAGGTAAACACCCAATGGATCATGATATTCAAGTAGTCAGCTTATCACTTCACCACCCCCGTTACTCCAACTAATGCACACGTTCCCCCACACATGCTCTCATAAACATGCTTGATCATAACAAGGATATAAGAACGGGGTACATAATATGCATCTACTTTCATAACTGAAATAAACATTGCAATCTCAACATATATTAACTCATAGAAAGATCCACCACAATGGTAATACAACGGTGACCGTAATCATGTTCAGCAGCTCATACGGTGCTATCTAATGAAGCTCAAGAGAGAGAGATACATATGCTACTGCCACAAACCCATAGTCCAGCGGTGGACTACTCCTCTTCATCATGGAGCCGGTGGAGATGTCGATGGAGAAGAAGGAGACCTCTCCGGCAGGGCTCCGCCGGAGTTTCCCCCCTCCGATCTTCAGCCTCCTGATCTCTGTTTTCTGGTTTCTCTCGTGTGGCGGCTCTCCTCTGGAAAAACGTCGGGGGACCTCTTATATAGGCGTTTTTAGGTCACGAGGATGCTTATGGGCGAAGGATCGATGCAAATGGGGCCACGAGGGCCAATTGGGATGGGCCCACGCGGCCTGGTACTGTGGCCGCGTGGGACCCCCCTTTTGGTCTCCTGGCCTCCGTTCGTTGACTTCTTTCGCTCCTAAATCTTGTCCTTCCAAAATAATGACCCCCCTAAATTTATAGCTCATTATGACGTCGTTAAGGTCCTGAAACAAATAAAGAAAGAAATAGGGGTTTTCTGCCTGCGCAGGATTAATTCCATAAAAAGGGGAAATCATTATAAATTACCAAAAATCATTAAATAACAGTAATATACCCCTTATATGATGCAAATATGATTGGAATATAACTATTATAGTGCAAAGTTCATGTATGCATTTTAGATGCATCAACCAGCACCATTTCCATCACCATCTCCATCACCATCTTCGTGATCCACTTCACCCCCCTCATAGTTTGAGATTGTTTGATCCCTAGCTATTGTCTACGTGCTATTCTACATGTTTGTGAATTGCTACTTGTCATTGTTTTGCGGGGAGATCATAGTTTCAGATTGTGTTGTATCACTTGTACCACTGAATCATATCATGTCTTGGCGTTGTGAGTTGTTCTCTCATGTTCCTGGGGGTATAGGATGAATTGGCAATGATTTTTATATGACATGTGTTGGTATTTTGTCTAGTTTTTATCTTTGATGTAATTCTATGATGGTGTTATGCGAACGTCGACTGCACATCACTTCACCTATATGGGCTCATAGGAGAACACCGTAGTGTAATGGTGTGAGGAAGACTTGTGAGGACACGTAAACCTGAGAACGAATCATGAAGTTGCATTATGAGGGTATTAGTATCGGGGACCTTAAAGATTAATGCTATGGTGGGACTTTATGTCTTAATAACTCTTGTGCAGTCATTTACTTGGCCACATGATCCATAAGAGGTTTAGTTTATTTATTTAGCTATTCCTAATTATGGCTCCGTCTAAAGAAGATTAAAACTTGACAAAATGTTTACCTTGTTATTTTAGAAATATTTATGGCATGAAGTCTAATTAGCCCTTGGGAACTCTCTCCACCTATAAGAAACACACACTTGAGCTTTTCCTCTTGCTGTATAGAGGATTGGACTTTCTCTCTTTGAGAGCTTTCACTTGTCATATTTCATTTTCAGCATTTTACTTTATTGCAAACTCTATACCAAAAACCCAAAAACACTTGCATCATTTAATCATTTTAGTTTGTCTAGTGCATAGATAATAAGGGAAGTGACACTCTTATTTGAGAGGATAAATACTTATACCTTCTAGTCCTCGTGGGATCGATACTATACCTACACATCGAAGACTTCAACGACCCCCTATACTTATGGGTATCAGCGGGCGTGTCCGGTCTCGTCCGGGCAGCCCCATTTTCGTGGTGGCGGCAGTGGTGATGTAGATGCCTAATACGTGTCAAACGTATCTATAATTTTTTATTGTTCCATGCATGTTTTACATCATTGCCACTTGTTTTTATATCAATTTTATGATTTATTTGGGCTAACCTATTAATAGTTGCAAAAGTGCACAATGTTCTTGTTTTACACTTTGATGTGTAGGAATCACTTGGAAATTGACAAAAACGCAAAAGGAGACTTGTTGGAGGTGGACTCTGACTTTCTGAAATCTGTCCACCCGACAGTTTTTAGAGATTGTCAGTTTTAGCACTGAAAACGACGTCAAATGGAAAACAAGGCACAAGAACAAAGTTGTGGGGAATTTCCGTAGCTTTCATTTAAGCCCAAGAACAGCCCAATCCGAGGTCCGAGGCGCTCTCTGGACCTGATTTACTGGAGGCCGCGGCTGCTGGCCGCCCCTGTCCCTGCCCCTCGGGCACCGCCTCGCGACGCCCTTTGGACTATTTATTCATCGCGACGAAAAAACCCTAACCCCCGAAGGATTTTCCCAAATACGATACAGAGCTCCGCCGCCATCGCCGACAAGTTTCGGGGGTTCAGAAGGTCCTGTTCCGGCACCCTGCTGGGACGGGGTTCGACCGCCGGAGCCATCTCCATCAACACCGCTGCTTCCCGCGATGAGGAGGGAGTAGTCCCTCACCGAGGCTGACGCTTATACAAGTAGCTATGTGGTTATCTCTCTCTCCCATGATGTGATCTTCGTTGTGATCATGAGCTTTGTTAGTATAGTTGAATACATAATGTTTACCTATGTGTAATGGATATGATGTTGCTCAAGTGGTGTTATTTAGTATAATTTGCGGAGTCACCGTTGTGATCATGGTACCTCGGTGACAGTGTGGGTGCCGTGTGTGACTCTATGCATCAAGATTAGAGGGATCTTCATCATGACTTTATTCTTTATTATTGTTGGATTGAATAGATCATGAGGTTTCTTGATGCTTGTGTTATTGAAGAAAGAGACTATTCAAGAAATAGGTTATGCTGTTTGTTAGTACTATCTTTGGATGCGGATAGTGACAGCATGAAGTGTCCATAGATATGGTATACGAACTTTAAGGTGTGCTTTTCGTAGCCCTACGCAATTCTCATCCTATTTGATCCACGAAAGAATGATCTCCGAGTAACGTCTACCATGCATGTGTTTTTGTGGGAACTATCATGTGTTTATTTATGTTAATGATTTCGAGAGTAGTCACTAGTGAAAGTATGAAGCCTAGGCCTTGTTTTCAAGCATTGATACACTGTTTTTAGTCACTTTTGTCACTTGTTTGATTGCTGCCATTTTTATTACAGAATTACAAAATCACCTTTTACCATCCATATCACTTGCATTTTACTATCTCTTCGCCGAACTAGTGCACCTATATAATTAGCCATTGTATTAGGTGTGTTGGGGACACAAGAGACTTCTTGTATCTTAATTGCAGGATTGCTTGAGAGAGGATACGTTCAACCTCTTCCTCCCGTGGATTCGATAAACCTTGGGTTACTCACTTAAGGAAAATTTGCCGCTGTCCTACAAACCTCTGCGCTTGGAGACCCAACAAGTCTACAAGAATAGAAGTGTGTAGTAGACATCATGCACCTATACAACTGACAATTGTATTAGGTGTGTTGGGGACACAAGAGACTTCTTGTATATTAATTATAGGGTTGCTTGAGAGGGATATCTTTGACCTCTACCTCACTGAGTTCGATAAACCTTGGGTTACTCACTTAAAGGAAAATTGTCGCTGTCCTACAAACCTCTGCGCTTGGAGGCCCAACAAGTCTGCAAGAATAGAAGCGTGTAGTAGACATCAATGTCTCCGGTGACGATTCCCCCTTTTGGCAGAGTACCAAAACAGGGCTCTAGATTAGTATTCACGGCGACGACAACTCCATATCGAAACTAGACTAAAGATGATATGTCTCGGGCGTTTTAGGTCAGGGAAAACTTATAGGCGAAGGAGCGTCGAGAAGCGGTGTGGGGGTGGCCCCGTGTCCTAGGGACGTGGCCCAAGCCTAACCACGGACCCCACCCGTGTGTTCGCATGGTGGCCCCCTGCTATCACCTTCGGCTCTCCGGCTCCATCTCGAAAAGTTATTCGTCGTTGTATTTTTTCCAGATTTTTTCATAATATTTTCCGAGGATAAACTGCGATACCTGCTGGCTGAAGTGGCGCTAGAAATTCGTTGATGGTGAACGGTGGAAATGATCCCAAGAGGAGGGTGGATGTAGCACAACATCAAATTTCTCTTAGTTAAGAACCAAGGTTTATCAAACCCGTTGGAGTAGGAATAAAGATGTAGCAAAGTGTGGCGTATGATCTGCACACAACATACATACCACCTTATCCCCAACGTTTCAGAAAGGTTGTCAGTCTTCATGTCTCTTTAAAAACAAAGGATTATACGTACGAAAGTAAAAACACGAGTAGTAACAAAACAATTCAGCAGAGTGCAAGTTTGTAATCAATATAAAAGAATGAATCAGGAACCATAGTTTCACTAGTGGTATCTCTCCAAAGATTATAACATTGTTGGGTGAACAAATTACAGCTAGACAATTCACATAACTATGATTAAACAAATATGACAAGATTATTCATGACGCATATTCATGTAGGCATCACGTCAAACATATATAGACCGCATCCCGGTACCGCATCTATAACTAATACTTCACTTCGAGACCACTATCCAGCATGCATATCTAAGAATTAAGTTGAAAACAACAGAGTATCGTCTTAAGCACCGTACATGATTTAATCAATATTTATGACACGAAGAAATAAACATTGTTGTTTTACCCTTAGTAGCAGCAGCACATCCTTACTCTTAGTTGTTACTGTCACGCAAACCCAGGGATGAAGGAGGCATGAACCCACTATCTAGCATATACTCCCTCTTGGAGATTTATACAACTACTTAGCTAGAGTAACCATATAAATCAGAGAGCATGTAAGAACATAAATCAAATAATCTCATATAAAGATAACATGCACAATCTGATCATAACATCATAATACATGATGTCCCAACAAACACAACATCATAAGCAATTACATCAGATGGATCTCGATCATGTTAGACAGCTCACGAAACCATTGTATTAAAGAATAAGGAGGAGAGATAACCATCTAGCTACTGGTATGAACACATAGTCTAAAACAGCAGAAAACAACAACTGACACTTGACACTGGGTTAATAGGTTAGTTCCAGAAAATCTTGCAAAATGATATAAAATCATGATAGATACGTTAGGGACGTATCAATACCAAAAACATGCAGAAAACCAAGGTTCAAGAAAGCGTAATTAAGCGTACGCTTAAGCGCGCTTAAGCGCTGAGCGATGGAAAAACGCTTCGCTTAGGCATAAGCAACTACTAAAGCGCTGATAAGGCCCATTAAGGCATAAGAAACTCGTCTCATTGTGTCTTTTGTGCTACAGAGCTGGCCCAGTAAGGCCCATTATGGAACCCTAGTCTGCTAACCCAATCTGAGCCATTCATCCTTTCTAATCTGAACCATCCATCTACTCTTCTCATCTCTTTCTCTGATCATCTGATCACGTTCACGCACACCTGCACAACAACAATGGCGGCACTACAGGCATAGCCCCTCCCTGCCTGTGCCACCTCCTTCCCCGCTGCAAGAAGCACCCTCCTCTACTCCCCTCTGCTTATCCTCAACTCCCGGATGCAAGCCCGCTACTAAAATCAGTGAAATTTTGGAAACGCTTAAGCGCGCTTAAGCGACAAAAACTCTAAGCGAGAGCCAAACGCTCCGCTTACGCTTTCCGCTTTCTTGAACCTTGCAGAAAACAATAATTGACACTTAGCACTCGATTAATAGGTTAGTTCCAGAAATGGTGTAAATGATATAAATCATATTATAAATATGTAACAATGGTATTAAAGTAGCATGAACAATCATAATTTATAGATACGTTTTGGACGTATCACCCAGTCTAAAAAACTTGGTAGTTTTCTCTAGATGGTTGTAATAGATGGTAGATTGAGCGGCTGACAGAAACGAGATGATCAATCTCCATCACAAGATTGCAGATCTCCAGATTTCTTCCGAGCCTGACTCCTCCTCATGCACGCTGGAACCCTCGGGGCGGTTCACAGTTAAGTCCATGTACCATAAACATTGCCAAGGAGATCCGAGAAAACACTTCATGGAGATTTGGAAGATAGCTATCCCTCTAAAGATCTGGATCTTCCTTTAACAGTTAGTCAGGAAGCGATTGTTGTCTAATTATAACCTCATAGGTAGGGGCAACATCCCAATGAACAACATCACACTTTTAATACTCATAGCTCAACTAATCAACAACATGATGAATAAAAATGATTGCCTCTACCAATGAGAAGGATGTGCGATGATTTAGCGTAACATGGAATAAATGAATAATGACAAAGCCTTGTAAACGATCATGTTAGCTATATATGATCATGCATAGCAAAATAAAAATATAAACAACATCAACAATAAAGTAATGGAAGTTGTATGACAATATATCTCGGAATGGCTATGTAAATGCTATGATATGTAGGTATGATGGTTGTTTTGAGGAAGATATTGGGCTTATGTGTAGGAGAACAAGAGAAAGTTCTCTCACGAAGTGTGGATGTACCGGCAAAGTATGCACCGATACTCGATGTGAGAAAGGGCAATGCGCAACACCGAAGAGGCTAGCAAATATGGATGGTGGAAGTGCCAAAATAAAAAACTCAACAACTTAATCGCATAGTAAACATCTAATAGTTATATTCAGTTTAGGCATAATGAAAAGCACCGCCAGGAGAACGGTTGGCGGGATGAATCCGTTGCGCTTTCTCGACCCTTTCAAACACCCTAACACGTACAATCGTTGTCCGCAAAGCAAATTTCATGATACTCATACAGTTTCAAATTATGTTTTATTTAGCGCAGAAGGTACGGTTACAAGCTTTCATAAAACATATTCATGAATTATCCCCAACTTAATGGGCCAATGTCTCAAGATAAATGTAAGGTATCAAGTTACCATAATTCAATGATCTACAAGACATGCAATTTTTAATTATATCATTATTACTCATACAACATTTTTTAGTCCAACATATAACCAAGGAACCAAATCAATTACTATTCAGCTCTCTAAAAATATATAATCGAAGCAAGAGAGTTCTAATCCTTTCTTTAAAAGAGGCAAAGCAGTGCTCTAACAAGATATAAGTGAAACACAAAGAGCAAAATTAACAGAGCAATTACTCAATGGATATATGTGAAGCATAATGAGCATTCTATTAATAACTATAGCGTGTCTCTCTCCTAGAGAAGAGTGTTAGGTATAATGACTGTAAAGACCATCAAGCAATCACAAGAAAAAATAAAACATAGCATAAAGACTCTCTAATAACAACATATCATGTAAAATAATAAAATTTAGTTTCAATGGAGAGAACCTTATAATTGTTGATGAAGAAGGGGATACCTTGGGCATCCCCAAGCTTAGATGCTTGGTACTTATTAAATATTTCATGTCAATGCCTTGGGTATCCCCAAGCTTGACCTTTTATTCCTTCTTGGTTTCCTTTCATCATCCTCTCTCGTAAAATTTCAAAACTTCCTTCACAGAAAACTCTCACGAACTCATTAGAGGGGTTAGTATCCAAATCAAATCCACTTAAGTACTGTAGAGACAAGTTTAATAAAGTCATTTTAACATTAGCTACTCTATACTAATTCTTTATAACACATTTCCCCCCAAAAGAAATCACAAAAAATAAACAGTGTAGGCGGAAACATAAATAAAGACAACAATTTGTCAAACATGACAGTCTGTAGGAAAAAAGTTAAATAAATGCTTTCGAACCTCCAAACAACAAGTTTAAGATAGATTTGGAAAGCTAACAAACAGATCTTGATTTATAAAAAAATACATGGCTTTATCATATTCTGGTGATTTGATATGAATTTATTTTTAGTACATGCCAAAATTTATGTTTCCGGACAGCAAGCAAAGAAGCAAACTTTCAAGCATTACAGGCTACTCTTGGAACATAAGCAAAAGCAATAAGATATAAATGAACTTACTATAGATGTACTAACTTTATTGACGGCTCAACAAAAATCATAAGAAAACTAAAAGCAAAAATAGCATGGGTTGCCTCCCAGGAGTGCTATTATCCAAGGTCTTTTAGCTAGGCATAAAGCAATATATCAATTTTATCTCCAAAACCAATATCAAAATCATAGTTAGCCCTTATGAATGACTCAAAAGGTAACTTCATTATTTTCCTAAGAAAGTGTTCTGTCTCTTTCTTGAGAGTAAAATATCGATGTTCGATGTCCCCTCTGAGAAAATGAAGCTGAATGTCTTTATAAGTACTAAGATGTGTAAAGGAGCATCAAAATGATTGTGATAATGAAGTTTCTATGGACATGGTTAATTTCTAGTTTCCAATTTTTTGCATGTCATGGACCATCTGTAACTTATCTGAATAGCCTTCTTAAGGCATATAAACTTCAAATTTCGATTATAAACTATTGTTTAGCTGCTGGTTGTCCCTCAAACTATATGTGATGATAATTCGAAAGACTGGAGCATCAGCTGGAGTATTTATCTACCGTACTGCTTATTCATTGTAGTTGTATATATGTATTTCATGTTGACTTGCATTTTTTCAGAGCGGTCGCGGGAAACCTTCTGAAACTGGGAACAATTGTCGGTGGGAAACTTCACCACTGGCAAGATTGTCGTGCTTGCCAGGAAAAAGAATGTGAATAAGCTTCTGATGGTAATGAATGGACTACAGAGATGCAAACTTTTGATGGTGACGAAGGAACTGTAGAGATGTGATACGTCTCCGACGTATCTATAATTTCTTATGATCCATGCTTGTTTTCATACCATTTGCTACATGTTTTGTTTACATCTTATAGCATTTTTATGCATTTTTGGAACTAACATATTAACAAGATGCCCCAGTGCCAGTTCCTGTTTTCTGCTGTTTTTCCGTTTCAGAAAAGTACTTAAGGAAATATTCTCGGAATCGGACGGGACAAAAACCCAGGATTTTATAATTTCGTCACGCACACGGAGTCCAAAGGGGAGCCGAAGACGCACCAGAGGGCGACCACACCCTAGGGTGGCGCGGCCCACCTGTCTGCCGCGCCACCAGGTGGTGTGGCCCCCTCGGGCCTCCACCGACGCCGCCCTTTCGTCTATATAATCCCCCCGAAGAGAAAACCCTAAGGACACCGTCATATTCCAAAAAAACATCTGCAGCGCCGCCGCCATCGCCGACAAGTTTCGGGGGACAGAAGTCTCTGTTCCGGCACCCTGCCGGGACGGGGAAGTGCCCCCGAAGCCATCTCCATCGACTCCACCACCATCTTCATCGCCGTTGCTGACTCCCATGATGAGGAGGGAGTAGTTCTCCCTCGGGGCTGAGGGCCGTACCGGTAGCCATGTGGTCTATATCTCTCTCTCCCATGATGTGATCTATATGTGATCATGAGCTTTGCAATCTAGATGTTGTTATGTTACTCAAGTGGGCTTTATTTATGTGATCTTCGGAGACTCCTTGTCCCACGTGTGTAAAGGTGACAGTGTGTGCACCGTGTGGGTCTTTAGGCTATATTTCACAAGATACTTGTTCACTGATTTATTATTTGAGTTGGATGTCTCTATGAAATTGTGGTGTGTTAGTACCTCCTATGAATGCTCATGGTCCAGTGTGGGGTATTCATTAGTACTTGGGAATATATGTTTGAGGCGTGCTTTTGCATTCCTACACAATGAATTAGTGTTCGTTATCCAGCCGGAGAATACTTCGGAGTAGTATTTTGAAGTGCTTATATTTATATTCAATTATGATTGCATTGTTGAGAGTGACCACTGGTGAAAGTATGATCCCTAGGCCTTGTTTCTAAGCATTGAAACACCGTTTGCAACAAGTTCTGCTACATGTTTGCTTGCTGCCATTTTTATTTCAGATTGCAATTACTACTTATAATCATCCATATTACTTGTATCTCACTATCTCTTCGCCGAACTAGTGCACCTATACATCTGACAAGTGTATTGGGTGTGTTGGGGACACAAGAGACTTTTTGTATTGTGATTGCAGGGTTGCTTGAGAGGGATACCTTTGACCTCTACCTCCCTGAGTTCGATAAACCTTGGGTGATTCACTTAAGGGAAACTTGCTGCTGTTCTACAAACCTCTGCTCTTGGAGGCCCAACATTGTCTACAAGAATAGAAGCGTGTGTAGACATCAAGCTATTTTCTGGCGCCGTTGCCGGGGAGGTAAGGTAAGCGGCACTCACACTCCAGCAAAGAAGCTATCCGGCAACGAAGCTATTTTCTGGCGCCGTTGCCGGGGAGGTAAGGTAAAAGGTACTCACATCATCTGGCTACTAAGCTATTTTCTAGTACTGTTGCTGTTGTGTGAGTGCTCGAAGTTATTTCCTTTAGATTCTGCAATTATATCTTTTTGTTTCTTGTTTTTAATTTCACTAGTTAGGCTTAATGGAAAACAACAAAAAATTAGTATTAGTTCTTTGGAAATCATTTTTGCTAATGCTATGGAAAAGTCTAAGCTTGGGGAAGCTAGTTTTTATGAAAATGATCTTTTTAGTTCCCCAGCTTTAGAGGAGAAAATTTGCTCTGATAATACTTTGTCTCCCATATGTGATAATTCGAATCATGCTTGTGATATTCTAAATCCACCTACTGAAAGTATTCCTTTTAAAATACCTATGAAAATTGTTGAAAAGGTTATGGATGAATGTTATGCAGGGGATGGAACAATCCGTCCAAGTGATCACTTGTTGAAACTTACAGAACTTTGTGAGTTGTTTAAGATTGCAGGTTTATCAAGAGAAAATGTCATGGAGAAATTATTTCCATTGTCACTTAAGGACAAAGCAAGGGAGTGGTATGATCTACTTGATGATCCTCATCATTTGGAGTGGAAGGAGCTTGCAAATCTCTTTTACTCTAAATTTTATCCTCCTTATGAAATGCATTTGGATAGGAATTACATCTTTAATTTTTGGCCTCATGATGGAGAAAGCATTGCTCAAGCTTGGGGAAGGCTGAAAACATTAATACTTAAATGTCCTAACCATGAGCTTCCTAAGAAAATAATTGTTACTAATTTTTATGCAAGGCTTTCAGGTGATTGCAAGAATTATCTAGATGCCTGTTCAGGGGGTTCTTTCACAAGTAAGAAGGTTGAAACTAGATGGGATCTTCTTGAGAAAATTCAAGACAATACTGAAGGTTGGGAGAATGACAAAGGTAAAGAATCAGGTATAAACTATGAATATGATTGCATTAAGTCCTTCATTGAAACTGCTGTTTTTCAAGAGCTTAGTGCTAAATATGGTCTTGATTCTCAAATTATTGTTGATTGTTGTAGAGCCTTTGCTTCTCATATTAATGTTCCTAAAGAAAATTGGGACCTATATCATGAACCTTTTAAAGACACTTGCATGAAAAATGATATTATTGTTAATGATTGTAATAAACGTGCTCAAACTTCTGAAAATACTATCTCTTATAAGCATGTTAATTTTTGTGGAGTACTTAGACCTTGTAAAAAGAGCCAAATTGAAGAAGAATATTGTATCCATCATAGGAATGAAAAAACTAGAACTTGGAATAGAGCTCTTGATGATCTTGGTGAAAAAGTTTGTGCCCACTATCCTTTTATTTGTGAACTTTGCTATAAAGTTGGTCATTTCAATTTTCAATGCTCAGGGAAAGATAATAGCCTTTCTAATCCAATGAGTACTGCGAGTCTGTATTGTGATGACATGATCACTCCTAATCAGCATGATGAACTTATATTTTTTTTGGGGTGTGAAGAGTTATCAAGAAAAACTTCTTTAATAGATATGAGTGCTTTTGATATAAACAACGTCCTGCATGGTTGTCATCTTTATTGTGTTGATATTTGCCATACAAATACTTATATACAAAATATTATACAAGATGGGATTTTACCAAAATATGACAGGACTAATAGGTGTTTTGATCTTATCAATGAAAGAGAAGAATCCTTCCAAGTTTCCTCTGTTGTTTCTAACAATAAACCAGGTTATGTGGAGAAGCTTCCTTTCAAGGCTCTCCCTCCTAAGAAGGGAAAGAAGAAGAAGAAGATGAAGAGTAAAAGGAGAGAGGAAACGGTACCTTTCCCTAAACATGTTGCTCCTATTATAGTTGTTGCTGATGAGTATGAATTCGATGATTTTGAATTAGATGATGTTCCTATGCCTGTTACTTATATTAGTGATCATGATTGGGAAAAGCATAGTACTTTTGATATTGAAACCCTCTTGGGTACTAATTCTGAAAATGATGATGCTAATGATTGCAACACTATTAGTACTATCCATATTCTTTCCAATGATGATATGATAAGCTCTAAGCTTGGGGATGAGGTGTTTGAAAATCCTTTTGCTACTAATGATTACATGTTTGATACATCTCCTTCTAGTAAAAATGATGATATGTTTACAGATGAACACACTTTGGAAGATAAATATTCTATTCCTTATGATGATACTATGCCCCCAGTTTTTGATAATTATTATAAAGAATATTATGACATGGGTTATAATTACAATCATCCTCATGAAACTTGTCATAATTATGGAGGGATCACCCAAAACCATCCCTTTAATATACAACATGTTTATCATGTTCAAGTTCTTTATGATGATCCTGCTCTAGTTGTTATTAATGAGAAGAACTTTGTTTATGTGGAAAATGATGACACTTTTATGCATATGGATCATGATAAGAATTTTACATGTGATGGTTATATTGTGGATTTTATCAATGATGCTACTGAAAGTTTTTATGAAAAAGGGAGACATGGCTTCATATATCACAATAACATTGAATCTCCTCTCCTTTTGTTGAAATTTTTTAAGTTTCACCTATTTTGTCTTCCTATGCTAGTCAATTTATGCTTCATGGATTTATTTACTTACAAGATTCCAATGCATAGGAAGTGGGTTAGACTTAAATGAGTTTTATAGTTGCTTCTTGATGCTCCCTTATTGTGCTCCAACTCTCATTTTTATGTGAGCATCATCAAAATTACCATGCCTAGCTAAAAGGCTTTAAAGAAAAGCGCTTATGGGAGACAACCCATCATTTTATTTTCAGTATCTTTTCTTTTATTTGAGTCAAGAAGTTTGTTTACTTCTGTAGCAACTTCTTTGTATCTTTATTTTCTTGCAATGTTGTGCCAAGTAAGGTCTCTAGTAGAAAGTTTTTGCTATATTTGGATTTCTGCACAGGAAACAGATTTCTGTCTGTCACCGTTAAATTCGTCATTTATTCCAGAAGCGACGAAATGCTTTGAGATTTTGTGTGCTGAATCTTAATATATGTATGAAACTTTTTCTAGTTCAGTGATTTTCGATTTGAGCAACTCTAGTGCCTCGAAAAAATTCGTCTTTACAGACTGTTCAGATTTTGACAGATTCTGCCTTTTATTGTGCATTGCTTCTTTTGCGATGTTTATTTGGATCTTTTTGATTCTTTGAGCATCAATGGCTATAGCTAATGTTATAATGCATTAAGATGTGCTTGTGTCACAGTAGAACTTGTGAATTTTTGGTTTATGCACTAACCCTCTAATGAGAATTACTTTGAGTTTGATGTGGTGGAAGTTTTCAAGTAAGCAAAAGGGACGATATGATGAGATCAAGAAGAGTGAAAAGCCTAAGCTTGGGGATGCCCCGGTGGGTCATCCCCAGCAAATTCAAGAAGACTCAAGCATCTAAGCTTGGGGATGCCCAAGGCATCCCCTTCTTCATCGACAAAACTATCAGGTCATCTCTAGTGATACTATATTTTTATTCCACTACATCTTATGTATTTTGCTTGGAGCGTCTGTTTTTATTTTGAGTGTGTGTTTTAGTTTGCTTAATAAGTTGGATCCTAGCATTCTTGTGTGGGAGAGAGACACGCTCTGCTTTTTCATATGAATACTCATGTGCTTCGCTTATATTTGTTGAGTATTCTTAGCTACTGTTTGTTTTCTAGTAAGCTCTCGCTTTTAGCATGTTATCTTGTTTAGAGCTGCTAGTTCTTTGTGTTAAGCTCTCTTGTATTTCACTCTTATTTGTTAGAGAGTTGTTTTAGTTGCTTGGTTGATGTGTTAGATTGGAAAATGCTATGCTTGTGATAGTGGTATGAAATAGAGAAAAGCTGCATAGTCTTGTAGACCATTGTGTAGATAACTTGCTCCTCTTCAATTGTTTTGAGGTATTAAAATAACTAATGGTTAAAATATGTTGGTTAATGTTGTTAAGAGCTGATTAGTGAAGATGTGTTAGTAGAGCGTGGAGCCGTACTTTTCTGAACTAAAAACAACTTAAGTCAATAGTGCTTTAGTGTCGTGATTTCCTCTTAGTTGAAAAGAAATTTATAATGGTATAGTTACTGCAACGGTCGGGGAAGCCAACGGGGCACTTGTGTCGCCGCCACGATCCCTCTCGGGGTGTCTCTAACCATTTGTAAAACTTTGATACTGTTAGTTGTTTGCAATATACGACATGCTATGTGAGTTTTTGGTTTTTGGCACTTCCACCTCCATATTTTGCTAGCCTCTTCGGTACTTTGCATTGCCCTTTTTCACACTGAGATTGGTGCATACTTCGCAAGTACATCCAACCCCGTGGGAGATCTTCATCTTGTTCTCCTACACATAAGCCAACTATCTTCCTCAAAACAGCCACCATATCTACCTATCACAGCATTTCCATAGCTGTTCCGAGATACATTGCCATGCAACATCCATCATTTACATTACATGACTTTATGTCATTTTTACTTCATTACCATATAGTATTGCTTGACCATTTGAGTTAGTGTGATGCGTGGTTTTCCACATGTTTTACATCTTTTCCACACTACGCTCAATCATGCATATCCACCATACACCATGTATTAGTCTTTGAGTTTTGAGTACACCAAAAAAGTGTGATGATCATCTTGTAAAATAGAGTGTTGCCTCTACCTGTGAGCATATTGAAAAGAGTCCAAAGTGGCCAATCAAAAGAGTCCAAAAGAGACCAATGAGAGAAAAATATAAAAGAGCCACAAAGGCCTCAAAAAGCAAAAAGCAAAAAAAAAAGAATATAAAATGAGAGAGGGGGCAACACTACTATCCTTTTATTCCACACTTGTGCTAGTAGCACCTACATCATTGTAGTGAGTTTTCATGCTTCATTAGTATAACTATGTGGGGACCAAACGTTATAGAACTTGGCTTGTATATTCCAACGATGAGCCTCCTCAAGTGAGCTCTAGGTCTTCATGAGCAAGCAAGTTGGATGCACCCCCACTAGTTCCATTGGAGAGCTTCCATTTATATAGCTCTATGTGCATCCGTTGCATGGCAATCACTACTCCTCATTCAGTGTCTACTACGGGACTTCCTCTTGTCTTGTGGTTACCTCTTCCACTGTTTGAGCCTTTCTTTTTGGCCTTCCAAACCCCCATTATTATTCTCTTTGCCATAACCTCATGGTGCCAAGCCTTCTTCTTGCTTGGCTATTTCTATTATTGACTGAATTTGATGCTTTGAAGATTGATTGACATTTTACATTGGAGACACAATTTACTATTCTTCTTTCTAAACCTTATGTATGGTTCCTTGTCTCCAACACGCTGATTCATGAAAAGTTCTAGCTTCTTTTAGCTAGCATTTGTTAATCATTGTTTGCTTAATGTCAACTATAGACAATTGTTTTGGATCACCTTATTCACATCATGTGTTTTGCATTACTATGTTGATCTAGATTGTGAGTTTGCATGTCTCCTAAGAAATTATTTGTTATCGTTCTACCTACTCGAGGACGAGTAGAACTAAGCTTGGGGATGCTGATACGTCTCCGACGTATCTATAATTTATTATGATCCATGCTTGTTTTCATACCATTTGCTACATGTTTTGTTTACATCTTATAGCATTTTTATGCATTTTTGGAACTAACATATTAACAAGATGCCCCAGTGCCAGTTCCTGTTTTCTGCTGTTTTTCCGTTTCAGAAAAGTACTTAAGGAAATATTCTCGGAATCGGACGGGACAAAAACCCAGGATCTTATAATTTCGTCACGCACACGGAGTCCAAAGGGGAGCCGAAGACGCACCAGAGGGCGACCACACCCTAGGGTGGCGCGGCCCACCTGTCTGCCGCGCCACCAGGTGGTGTGGCCCCCTCGGGCCTCCACCGACGCCGCCCTTTCGCCTATATAATCCCCCCGACGAGAAAACCCTAAGGACCCCGTCATATTCCAAAGAAACATCTGCAGCGCCGCCGCCATCGCCGACAAGTTTCGGGGGACAGAAGTCTCTGTTCCGGCACCCTGCCGGGACAGGGAAGTGCCCCCTGAGCCATCTCCATCGACTCCACCACCATCTTCATCGCCGTTGCTGACTCCCATGATGAGGAGGGAGTAGTTCTCCCTCGGGGCTGAGGGCCGTACCGGTAGCCATGTGGTCTATATCTCTCTCTCCCATGATGTGATCTATATGTGATCATGAGCTTTGCAATCTAGATGTTGTTATGTTACTCAAGTGGGCTTTATTTATGTGATCTCCGGAGACTCCTTGTCCCACGTGTGTAAAGGTGACAGTGTGTGCACCGTGTGGGTCTTTAGGCTATATTTCACAAGATACTTGTTCACTGATTTATTATTTGAGTTGGATGTCTCTATGAAATTGTGGTGTGTTAGTACCTCCTATGAATGCTCATGGTCCAGTGTGGGGTATTCATTAGTACTTGGGAATATATGTTTGAGGCGTGCTTTTGCATTCCTACACAATGAATTAGTGTTCGTTATCCAGCCGGAGAATACTTCGGAGTAGTATTTTGAAGTGCTTATATTTATATTCAATTATGATTGCATTGTTGAGAGTGACCACTGGTGAATGTATGATCCCTAGGCCTTGTTTCTAAGCATTGAAACACCGTTTACAACAAGTTCTGCTACATGTTTGCTTGCTGCCATTTTTATTTCAGATTGCAATTACTACTTATAATCATCCATATTACTTGTATTTCACTATCTCTTCGCCGAACTAGTGCACCTATACATCTGACAAGTGTATTGGGTGTGTTGGGGACACAAGAGACTTTTTGTATTGTGATTGCAGGGTTGCTTGAGAGGGATACCTTTGACCTCTACCTCCCTGAGTTCGATAAACCTTGGGTGATTCACTTAAGGGAAACTTGCTGCTGTTCTACAAACCTCTGCTCTTGGAGGCCCAACACTGTCTACAAGAATAGAAGCATGTGTAGACATCAAGATGCAAGCTTCTGATTTGTGATGAAGAAACTGTAGTGACACAAATCATGCATCCTTCTGAAGGTTAAGGCAGTAAAAAAACTCCTGACCAGAATGATTCTTCATCTGATCGGTAGGTGGTTCACGACGTCTTAGCACACAAATAATCGAATTATGTAACATAAAACAAAAGCAATAAGATATAAATGAACTTACTACAAATGTACTAACTTTATTGATGACTCAACAAAAACCATAAGAAAACTAAAAGAAAAAATAGCATGGGTTGTCTCCCAGGAGTGCTATTATCCAAGGTCTTTTAGCTAGGCATAAAGCAATATATCAATTTTATCTCCAAAACCAATATCAAAATCATAGTTAGCCCTTATGAATGACTCAAAAGGTAACTTCATTATTTTCCTAAGAAAGTGTTCCGTCCCTTTCTTGAGAGTAAATATCGATGTTCGATGTTCGATGTCCCCTTTGAGAAAATGAAGCTGAATGTATTTATAAGTATTAAGATGTGTAAAGGAGCATCAAAATGATTGTGATAATGAAGTTTCTATGGACATGGCTCTATTGTTAATTTTTTGTTCCCAATTTTTTGCATGTCATGGACTATCTGTAACTTATCTGAATAGCCTTCTTAAGGCATATAATTAAACTTCAATTTCGATTATATACTATTGTTTAGATATTGGTTGTCCCTCAAACTATATGTGATGATAATTTGAAAGACTGGTGCATCAACTGGAGTATTTATCTGTCGTACTGCTTATTCATTGTAGTTGTATATATGTATTTCATGTTGACTTGCATTTTTTCAGAGCGGTCGCGGGAAACCCTTCTGAAACTGGGAATAATTGTCTGCAAGAAACTTCATCACTGGCAAGATTGTCCTGCTCGACAGGAAAAAAATGCGAAGAAGCTTCTGATGGTAACAAAGGGACTACAGAGATGCAAGATTTTGATGGTGACGAAGGAACTGCAAAGGTGCAAGCTTCTGATTTGTGATGAAGAAACTGTAGTGACACAAATCATGCATCCTTCTGAAGGTTAAGGCAGTAAAAAAACTCCTGACCTGAATGATTCTTCAGCTGATCGGATAGGTGGTTCACGACGTCTTAGCACACAAAAATAATCGAAGGTGTGTATAGTTTAGTCACCGAGAACCAATGAGAACTGTTTGTCCCATTACTGAATCCAATTAGCAAAAAGCAACCAGGCGTTGAATCTAAGCTATTTCACATTAGATTTATTTGGTGAATAACAAATAATATACTTCACATTACATTCTTCTTCTATTGTATGTGGAGGTAATTATCTGAACTGGACTGCTTTAGTTGATGGATATTTGATACTGCTGTAATTATTTTGGTGAATAATGAGTGAGATATTCACATTATATTATTTTTGTATTGTCTTTGAAGATAATTATTTGATGTTCAATGCCTTTGTTGATGGATTGCTTAAATTTGTCACCCTCATTTGGTGAACTTGATTTCTAACATACATAGATAACACCATATATCTCTAAGCCCGGATAGCGCCTTTGATTGTTTTTTCTTTATATCTAACTGATGGATATATGAAGAAAGCAATAGATATGAGTTATTTATTAATTTACATCACATGTGCTTTTTCTTTATATCTAACTGATGGCATGCAGTTTCAAGGACCAAAGTCCTCACGATTATACATATGCATATCTTGTAACCATTATTATATATGTCTTGATAATTATTCCGATTAGTAGCATAGAAATGATGTGTATTTTTGGCTCTAACTTCAATCTCTATTTAGCCACATCAGAGCAAAGTCAAGATGCGTTTTTTGCGCCATGTTGTGTATGGTGATGATGTTCTTCATGGAAGTATTGTCATCAACCTTTGGTGAACATGTTTCCTATTGGGGTAAGCCAAGTGTTTCACTTATCTCTTCATCTACGAGTTCTGGAGTTACAGGGTGCAAAAACAGAAAAACATGAGCAAGAGAAGGGATTTGTTTCTATCAGACCACTAAAATTCAGAACCGAAACTTCAAAGAAGACTGCTTTGTTCTTGATGTGTCACTTCGGCATCTTGATTCATTGTGGTACATTCATATTTATCTACCTTGCATGGATATTGATATTCTGCTTTATATGTACAAAGAGGATCACGCAAGAGAATATTTACCAATGGGTATGTGTTTTAGGTCAGGTAGAAATATAAATTTGTAAATTTTTGGTCAGGCTTTTGTGCTTGATTATATGATATTTTTTGTGGCTCCTTACATGTTGATTTTTTAGTCAGGATGGTGCATCCAATTTTGTCCGAAACACCACTGAAGAAATAATTATTGTATATTAACCCCTTGCTTCAAATAATGGTTGCATAGAAGATTGAATCAAAAGACACAGCAACTGGCAAAGACAACATGACTCACTACAACATTTTTTTTTCATGCGATAACTAATTATCAACATTATACATGCGTGGAACGTGCACGATTACTAGTGATCGGAAGGATTAGAGTGCTTCATTTGATGATCCAAGACTAGCTTAGGTTTTTTTCGTTCGCTCCTTCCTGTTCGTTTCCTTTGTAGGCTGGCGTGTAGGTGTTTTGGGAAACAACCTGATCTAGGGTGTGTGCACATGGTGTGTGGATGCTTTCGCGTGTACCTTGTAAACTGGAATCTTTTTTTGACAATCAATAACACATATATTTAGAGTAACAAATAGTACAGGGTAGAGATACACGAGCTGACTCTAATGATTACAAAATAAAGTACAAAATAAAGAAAATCATCGAGATCTTCAAAATTCTTCTTTCTTCCGTGACCAATCTTGTACTTCTCTAAAGACAGCCAAAAATAGATACTAAACCATAGACCTGGAAATACCAACGAAGGATCTCCATAGTTTTAATTTGAGCCGTAATGCCAAGGCTACTTGCACGCGTGCAACCATTAAAGTAGTCAATTAACATTGGCAAGAGTACCAACACCAGTACGCCAAGGAAAAACGAACGAACAGGCTGATCGATGTTGCTGGGAAGCCGAGAGTACGAATCACCATTATCGAGTATGTAGCCATCGAGATAAATATTGCGAGGATAATCCTCCTGTCGGCAACCATGAGAAAAGATCCAAAATTGATCTGACGAAGCAAGATCTGAAATCCCATACGTAGAGAATTATAATCCTCCAACACCACCATTGACGTCATGGACGAGATCTTGTCGTCGAACGAAGGGTCGAAGAACACTTACTGTAGACGATTCCATCTCCATTAAGACGGAGGCCAAAAAGAAGACGGCTATCAAAACCCTAACCTAATCAGTTGAAACCTACTTTTATTAAAAACTCCACAAATAGATCAGGTTCCCCACCCATCCCGACACTGGCGAGGCCGGTCGGAGGAGGGGGTGCTGATCTATGGAGGAGATGAATGTGGAGGCAAAGCTCTTTTCTTAGAGGCGGCGGCTGTAACGAGACTTGTAAACTGGAATCTTGCTTGGTCGGTTTTGGCTTCATTAATTTAAACTTGGGCTACTCTCAAGCTTTTCGTCTAAAAAACCTAAATGGAACCACACGGACATGTACAAGGACCATGTACGCATTATTATTTTTTGTTTCTTAGAGCATATGCACCGGGGTCCGGGGGCGCCTAAATTGTGTCCGGCACCCCCAATTGGAGGCCCCTTTGTGGGTGCTGGACACTTGTCCGACACTTTTTTTTGCCCCCCACACCGGCACCCCCAAACGAAATCCCCAAGCACAATTGATCTCATCAAACCCAAAATATACAATGCCAACACGGACGGGCACGAATGTTCCGGCCAAATAGTTTCACCAGCCAACACAGGCACGGACGAAAAGTTTCATCGGCCAACACAGGGCACGACCAAATAGTTTCGCCGGCCAACACAGGCACGGGCAACAGCTTCACCGGCAAACAAAGGCATGGCAATAGACATGTTTTGCCAACAAAATACGTCTAGAAGAACATGAAAATCATTCTTCTTGGGTCTCAGCATTCTCTGTCCTTTGTTTTCTCGCCTTCATGATGCGCGCGACCTCCTGGGCAAAGTACTCTTGCCATTCCACCATCATGCTTGACGTGTCCATGGCCATTGATCTTGAGCTCCCGATTTTCTTGCATCTCCTTAATCTTCATCTCTTTCACCCCCCTTTATTCTTGCATCTCCTTCATCTTTTGGCCTTGCATGGTGTAGTACATACCCCACCTTTCGTTGTTCGCTTCGTGTATCTTCTCTTTGAGAATGGTGGAGGATACCATGAACGTGGCAAGAGACTCTTGTAGGGCGGAAGATGCCCCGGCCTTGTGTGTCGCCGCCTTCGTCTTCTTGTTCCCAGTTGGCCGTGGAGTTGGCCCGGCCCCCGCATCCGGGTTTCATCGACGCCACCTCGGCCAATGGACACACACAATGTACTCCGTTTTTGACAAGATCGAAGCACATCCAAAAAATGCATGAATTTGAAGGCCTTATTCTTGTTCTAGTCTTGATACGTCGTGATAGATTCCTTCAACTAGATAAAAAAGACATGTTAGAAGAACAACATAAACTTTGGTGCATGCCAAATAGAGGGGAGTTTTGATTTAGCATCATTTGCGTGTATGACGGACGGGTTATACCTGTCGGAGGCGCGATGCCGGACACTGTCTTTCACCGCGAAGGCAGCCCCTAAAGTTGAAGGCCCGATTCGCGGTGCCGAACATGTTTTGTACCGAAGGAGAGCTTTATAATCCCGGTGTGACCAATTTTATGTCCGACACCCCAAAGCTGGTAATCACTAAAAAAAGGGTTCCCTTTGCAAAGGGAACTTTTCCTCCGCTCTCCTCGCGCCAAGTGGCGCCTTCTCCTTTGTTCTTTTGTTTGAATATTCGCCACGTGTCGCAACAGGAGTTAAAGTGGGGAGGAAAAGAGAGAAAAGGAAGGGTACGGGTGGGAGGGAGTTTCTCTTTTATTTTCTTGAACCGAAGTTTAAAAACGAAATATCTTGAGAACCGCTTATTCAAATTACGAACCGTTTTCACTTTTGAACTCCTCGCGTCGAGATCTTCAAAACTAGATCCCATGTCGATAGGTTTTGACGAACTTTTTTTTTGTACATCCAAAAGCTGAATAGCTGTACATCCGGTTTGAACATAACTGTACTTCGAATTTGAACTTACTTGTACATCCGCTATCAACGTGTTTTGCACTCCGTTTTCTATGTACTTGTACTCGGTGGGAGGGTAGTTTTTCCTTTTATTTTTTTGAACCGAAGTTTAAAAACGAAATATCTTGAGAACCGGTTATCTAAATTATGAACCGTTTTCACTTTTGAACTCCTCGCGTCGAGATCTTCAAAACTAGATCCCATGTTGATAGGTTTTGACGAACTTTTTTTTTGTACATCCAAAAGCTGAATAGCTGTACATCCGGTTTGAACATAGCTGTACTTCGGATTTGAACTTACTTGTACATCCGCTGTCAACGTACTTTGTACTCCGTTTTCTCTGTACTTGTACACCCTATTTGCACTAATCTGTACATCCGAATGGCTACATTCTGTACTTTCTGTTTTATATACTCTGTACTTTCGTGTGGCGCGTTAGCGTAGGTGTTAGGGTACGGAGGATTCATCGCCGTCGACGCGATAGCGTCGACGAGCGATGAAGCCTCCGTACCCTAACGCCCCGAGGCTGAGTCCCCCCGTACGCCGCGGGTAGCGGCGACGGGGGACGAAGCCGAGCCGCTAGATTAAGAAAAACTTGTAACTTGCATATATTAGTTAGGTTTGGGGGTGGGGTGGCAAGTACCCAAATTTATATACCGGTATGCAAGAGAGATTTAGATTTAAGTAGCAGCATGAGTTTGTACACCGTGGATGTACACCGATGTGCGCGCGGATGTACAACGATGTGCGCGCGGATGTACAACGATGTCCGCGCGGATGTACACCCATGTGCGCGCAGATGTACAGAGGAGCTGGGGTGGGGAAATTTGTTTTTGCTTCCTTCACTTCGTGTTCAAATTCGATTTTGCTTTCTACATGCGGGACAAGCGTGCTCCCGCCACGTGACACGCTTAGAAGCTAATAAAGTTCCATTTGCAAAGGGAACCTTTTTATAGTTGCACCCCCCAAAGTTACGACCCCGGGTGAAGATGCTCTTACCTGGCTGGATCAAGTTTGGTACAAAGCCCAGCCCGTGCTCTCAAACCGCACAGATCTGCCCACCACTCCATCAATCAAACTCCACCTCCACTCGTCGTCGTGATCTTCGTCCGCATGCGCCCCTCCCAAACGTACCCAACTGGCCCGCACCACGCTCCCTGACACGTTGGGCCACCCACTGCGGTGGCCACCATGTCAGTCGGACAGCCTGCACCCAACCGTTCGTCAACAAAACTTCCGCACCAGACAGCAGCTATTATCGTGACGAATTATTAATTGTTAAAAAAAAAAACAAATCCAATCCCGTTTCTCTCTCCTCGCCCCCGATCCCCAAACGGAAGAACGCCTCTCGCACCTCCTTCGCGCGCTCTCCTGCTCGCGCCCTCGCCGGCGCTGCTCTGATCCGCTCGCCGTCCGTCCGCCCCCATGCAGAACCGCTCGCCGGAGGCCGCCTCGGCCTCCGCATCCCCCACCCCCGGGGCAGCGCTGGCCATGGCGCCCGGCGTGGGCGGGGTGGAGCCGGCCGTCACGCTGGACCAGGTCCCGCGCTGGAGCGACCCGGACCAGCGCCTCCCCGCCGACGCCGCCGCCGGATCCGACGCCCCCTCCGCCTCCTCCTTCCTCTCCTTCGCCGACCCGCTCGACGCGGCCGCCGCGGGGGCGGCCGGCCGCGGCGCCTCCCGCTTCCCCGTCGACGACCACGTCAACTCCAAGATCTACCTCTGGCGCGGCCACCCCTGGAGCCTCGAGGTAGACGCCGTCGTCAACTCCACCAACGAGGTCCGTCCTTCTCCCCCGCCCGCCGCCGCAAACAAAACACACTACTACCGTATCGCGATCCATATGCTAACGACCCGCGCCTCTGTGCTCGCTCGCTGCAGAGCTTGGACGAGGCGCACAGCAGCCCCGGACTGCACGCGGCCGCGGGGCCGGAGCTCGTCGAGGAGTGCGCCACCTTGGTACGTCTCTCTCTCTCTCGGCGTTTGGATTTGGAGAGAGCCGGTCCTAACACGCGCGGCGTTTGGATTCGCAGGGCGGGTGCCGCACCGGGATGGCCAAGATGACCAATGCGTATGATCTGCCTGCTAGGTACTTGCTCATTTCATTCCTGCTTTCATGGCCGCTGCATACTTGGTACGACTTGAGAATGTAGGGTAGCTGCCTGGGGCTCCCGAGTATCCAGATGTAGTAGGGCAACCGGTGTCCAAGTTTGTCCATGAATTCGTCAACAAAGTGTGTCCGTTGCCCATGAACTCTCTTGCTTGCTCGCTAGAGAAGCGCATATGATCAATAACCCTTGCGTAGTTCCTGATTTTGTGCCCTCTATGCTTGTATTTTTTAGAAAGAGGGGCAAGTCAAATTGTCCGTTGCTCAAGGCAATTTTAGATAAAAATTGGTCGTTTTCATCTGCTCTTGCCGTCTTATAGTCATCATTTTTTCAAGTCGCAAAGCAGTATCTGCCAGCAACTACTAGTTGCAGGGATGACATAAGTTCACATTGGATTTAGCCTCGAACGTGCCTGCAGAAAATGGACCTGGGTACCAAAAGTAGCGCCTACTATGAAGTCCATTTGGGCAACTTGGCAAACTGTTAGATCCCTGCAGAAGGAATTAGCGGTGCGCAAATTGGATTTCGTTTCCACGGCGCTAAACAATGATTTAGAGTCCGAAGTACAGTACATCTTTATTAATGGACAGAGCAACATTTTGTAGCATACTCCCTCCGTCTACGAATAAGTATACTCCTAGTTTTATCCTAAGTAAACCTTTTTTTAGTTTGACTAACTTCATAGAAAATAGTAATATATATGGCATCAAATTGGTATATTATGAAAATACATTTCAAAACGGATCTAGTGATACTAATTTAGTGTCATGAATGCTGCTAATTTTCCCTATAAAGTTGGTCAAATTGATAAAAAGTTTGACTTAGAACAAAGCTAGAAGTACACTTATTCGCGGACCGAGGGAGTATGCTTCTATGAGCATGAATAGTTATGCTTTCGTGTGCACAGTTCTTCACCAAGTGACACTGGATTGCACTCTGAGACACCCCATCCACCTTTCTGGAAATAATTATCAGTCAGTTAGTGCTGTGAACTGGAGCATTTTCTTGCTAAGGCAATGCTGTTCTTCTGATGTATTTTACCACTAGAAAATCGGTGATATCTTATATTTAATAACTATAAATGTGACAGTGTAGAAGATCTATCTGGCCCAAAACGCCCATTATGCTCTAACCATATGGGTGATTACTGTGGCCTGTGTTCTGCTGATGTAATTTACCACTAGAAAATTGGTGATATCTTATACTCCCTCCGTTCCAAATTAGTTGACACTGGTTTGTTTAAATTGGATGTATCTAGACGTAAAATACCTCTAGACACATCCCCGTATTTAAACAAACCCGTGTCAACTAATTTGGAACGGAGTGAGTATTGATTAACTATAGATGTGACAGTGTAGTGGGAAGATCTATCTGGCCCAAAACGCCCATTATGTTCTGACCATATGGGTTACTGTGGCTACTGTTCTGCTGATGTATTTTACCACTAGAAAATTGGTGATATCTTATACTCCCTCCGTTCCAAATTAGTTGACACTGGTTTGTTTAAATTGGATGTATCTAGACGTAAAATACCTCTAGACACATCCCCGTATTTAAACAAACCCGTGTCAACTAATTTTGAACGGAGGGAGTATTGATTAACTATAGATGTGACAGTGTAGTGGGAAGATCTATCTGGCCCAAAACGCCCATTATGTTCTGACCGTATGGGTTACTGTGGCTACTGTTCTGCTGATGTATTTTACCACTAGAAAATTGGTGATATCTTATATTGATTAACTATAGATGTGACAGTGTAGTGGGAAGATCTATTTGGCCCAAACGCCCATTAACTATAGATGTGACAATTGCAATGCTTGCTCACCATAAACCAGCTATAATATGCTCATACTAATTCTCTGGTTCCATGCTGCACTTCGTACTGTCAAGCCTATTCGCGTTCTGCTGTAGTTTGATTCACACTGCAATTTGAATGCCACATCTTCCATTTGGATAAATACTTGCTGGAAGCATATCATAGCAGAGTGTACCTGTCATACACTCAAGGGTGATAATTGATTTTGTATATTTCCTCTTCATATATTATCAAGCTTATGGATTTGTTCTGCAGGAAAGTCATCCATACAGTGGGCCCCAAATATGCTGTCAAGTATCACACAGCTGCAGAGAGTGCACTTAGCCACTGCTACAGGTCTTGCTTGGAACTACTCGTTGAGAATGGTCTTGAAAGGTATATTAAAAGCTTTGATGCTTGGATACTTACATATTTTATTTATGTTACATTTTGATGTCTTCCAATAATACGTTCCACATAGTATGTCGTGCATTTTTACGAGGCTAAGCTATTTATTTTGGCTTTAATGTGATTAGCATTGCAATGGGTTGCATATACACAGAAGCCAAAAATTATCCCCGTGAACCAGCTGCTCATGTGGCAATAAGTGAGTTATCTTGTCAATATTTTCTTTCACTGCTCTTTATGTTCTGCTATTGTTTGATTTGTTATATGCCTGTTATTCTATGGGTGCAAACTGCAAATAATGGATTTTATCTGTACCAACTATTTTCTCTTCACCTGTTAGTCTGTTACCTTTTTCCTAGTTTCTAAGTCGCATTTTCTTTCGATGAGGTTGAGCAGGAACTGTTAGACGTTTTCTGGAGAAGCAAAAGGACAACATAACTGCTGTTGTCTTTTGTACTACATCGTCATCTGATACAGAGATATATAAGCGGTACTTAGACTGAAATCCAGTACTGCTAGTTGAATGTTGTGATTTTCCTGCATAGGTTAATAGTGTTGCATTCTGCAGATTACTTCCGCTCTATTTCCCACGGGACAAACAGGAGGAAGAGATTGCTTCGCTAAAACTTCCAGCTGATGTTGGGGATGAGAATGGCGAGCCAATAATAGATGAAAGGAAAATAAGAATTAAAACACTGCCTGCTGAGGCTGCAGATAGCAAATATGCAGTTCCCATGCCCGCAGATAATCCTGTTTCTGGTTCTGGATTGACACGAAGAAGGTGAGACTAACATACTGCTTGATGATGACTGACAGAAAATGATTGTTTGACTGTTTGTGCAACCTTAAGATACTTAGTTTGAGTTTGTCTGATTCTATTTTGTTCCATACAGAAATTCTAAGTTGGATACATATTTGGATCCTACCTTTATGTCCATAATTAAAGATCCAGATCTTCGACGCAAGGAGCAATGGGAAAAGTCTGCTCAGGCAAAGAAGGGATTTAACTGTGCTAAGATGCTTGGTTTTGGAGATCTTGGTGGTCCTGCATTATCGGCCGCCGAAGAATATTCACTTCATTCACGATACCTTGCTAAAGCAAATTCCCTTAATCTTTCAGAAATCGCCGAAATGAAAATAATGTATGTGAATCTGTCATTTTCTGTTTCTTTGGATTTTCTTTAGGTTGCTTGCTATCCATGGCTATTTTCCTGCTGGCACGATATCATGTGCTTGGATTTTGATATTTCTCGCCATTTCAGTTACCGTGGTGGGGTTGATAGTGAAGGGCGTCCAATTATGGTGGTTGTTGGCGCTCACTTTCTTCTTCGCTGTTTGGACCTTGAACGATTTGTTCTATATGCAGTAAAGGTAATTAATCGAAACACTTGAATCTATCATGATATATAGAAAGTATGTAGCACTGTTGCATATATCATGATTCACGAGCTTGCGAGTATCAATATGCAGTACTTCTACCAAGGTTTTCTAAGGTGTCAAATTGGCC
The DNA here is from genome assembly GCA_012064385.1 of Puccinellia tenuiflora. NCBI lineage: Eukaryota > Viridiplantae > Streptophyta > Magnoliopsida > Poales > Poaceae > Puccinellia > Puccinellia tenuiflora. The sequence continues at coordinate 180,822 of QRDG01000352.1, forward strand.
TAAAGGATCAAAATACACAATACTATTTTAGATATATATACAGTTTAAGAACATTGAGGGGCGGGCCTAAACAAGAAAATTTAGGCCAATGCATCTAGCAGCTAGCAAAGGGATGACCTTGGTTGGACTATATGGAAGTAGATCTGCAAAATTCCCCTCTAACTTATATATGTAAACTCTGACAGGATCATGATATGCTTTGTTTGCAGGAGTTTGAACCTTTGATTCAAAAGCCTTACTCAATTGTGTACTTCCACTCGGCAGCATGCTTACAAGTGTAAGTGTTAGATATGTAGGCTGGGAAGGAAACTGCATTCATATCTGAACTTTAGTGCGTTTAACATTCAGGAAGCAGTGCATGTAATATGAGTTCTTGTAATAATTGAATTTACAGACAACCAGACTTGGGATTCATGAAGCGGTTACAACAGATGCTAGGTCGGAAGCATCAGCGAAATCTTCAGGTTGGTACCTCATTTGATCTCATTTAGTTATTTTACGTTTGAAGAGTATTAACATCTGATGTCATCGTTCTCCTCAGGCCATATATGTGCTCCACCCGACGCTGGGATTGAGAACGGCTATTCTGGCGCTTCAGCTGTTGGTTGATGGAGATGTACGTGTGGTTGCAACTAACTACTTTTTCTCTTGATTATTATTGTTGGGCAATGGTTGTTTTCTTGAGATTCCAACTTTTCGTTGTGTGTGATTTAGGTCTGGAAGAAAGTCGTCTACGTCAACAGACTTACGCAGCTATTCAGATACGTACCACGGGAACAACTAACCATTCCAGATTTCGTCTTCCAGTAAGCAATTTTTCTAGCTCTTTCCCAGGTCTGGTAACTAAGCTATGTTCACTGCTGACATGATTAATCATGCAGGCACGATCTCGAAGTGAACGGTGGGAAGGGCATAATCGTGGATCCTAGAACAAAACATGTATACCAAAGACCGTCCGGTTGATACTTGTTGGTTGCAGTTCCTCCGTCACCCCTCCGTACTGTCCTTTGTAGTAGAGTTCACATGTTATAGATCCATGCAGTATGTATCGAGTTGAGTTGGCATTATCTTGTGTTACATCTTTTTCCTTCTTATCTTAGGAATGTATGTATCTTGTTCTATATGACGAAATAAAAGGCTGTACGTACCTGGATTTCTCCCGCTTGGATTTGTCGCCTGTAAAAGATCTGGCCGGCCTGGTCCTTGCAGTGGAGTATAAGATTGTAAAATTTGCTAGCGTCAAGTTGGATCTATTTTAATTCGACTATTGGCTAGCAGTAGGCATCAAGACAATTTGCTTAGGACATGTCAACCCATTTAATATCGGCATATGGCTGACATTTGATTTGCCTGCTTCAATCTTTATTACCTGTAGCATTGTCAAGCGTGATGATGACAGATTGTAGACCATCACGAGCGGTTGCTGTCAAAGAACACTGGTTAACGAATGACCATCTACAATTGGTTGAACCAAATGTGATCTTTTTATTATTTTCAGCAGGTATAAAAAATGGCATTTCGAGGGCCGAAAGTCTACTGTTTTTAAAAATAGTTGACAAATCCATTCGAATCTACATCCAATGAATACAGTGTAACTGTCATGTATCATCACTCACTACTAATTGAGCTTGAGGTTGTTGTGCTTTCACTCTTTGATCGATTGTATTATAGAAGCTGTTGCCGATAAGATAGTAGCTTGGTCTAAATATTAGCAATTTCTCTTGGGGTTGATGGTTGTGCTCCAATTATTCTTGACACTTGGTCCAAATATTCCCATTCACAGAAACTATTGACACCATGAGTTCTGCTGTTGTAGAGTTCTCCAATTGAACTTCACATTTCATCTTGCAAGCTGTGCTAGAGGGAATATATGTATATATATCCTTATACATGAATAGTTAAGTTGTTTGGCCTTTATCGTGGAGCCCAATACAATTTCATGATCGCGTATACTACTACAAACTAGTGATAGGCTGGCAAAGTCCCCGCGCATATTCGGATCTTCCCTTTTCATTCGTTGAGGAAGTTTAAAATATAAGCTAATGATGTCTACTGATCTCACGCTAATGTAATGCCAGACCGGACCTATGTGAGCTGTGATTGGCCAGACGGGTTGCAATTTAAAAACAAAGAGGAGAGTCAATGATCTAGATAGTACTCCCTCCGTTCCAAAATAAGTGTCTCAACTTTGTCAAAATGTGGATGTACACTTATTTTGGGACGGAGGGAGTATCTACCAACACGGAGAGAATACGACTCTCAATGTTCCCTTGTGCTGCCCTGCTTCCTGCTAAATGTGGATATGTTTAGTATTCGCTCCGATCCGTTTTATGTGTCGTGGAAATAACCACGTACAACTCGGTAGCGTAACTCACGATAGTTTTTCTTGATCAGAGGGAGTAGTTTTTTATATTTTAGATGATCAATGTTCTGAAGTTGGATTTGGCAAGTGAGCATGAGCATTTGCAATGCCTGCATCTGCATATGACTTTATATGGTTCTGGTTGCTTCGGACTTAAGAGTCTCTAGCCCTTCCCTAAAAATCCTTTAGCTCCGTAAAAACTGATAAAGTGGGCACTCCTCACCCCCATGTTTTTAACTCACTGTAAAATAAGGATATGCCCCCAAACCCCCTCACTTCAGCTCAAATATAGGGAAATGATCCCTCCCAGTCAGGCACTTTTTTGGTGGAAGAAGATTTCGTACTCCTTGCCGCCGCCGCGCCACTTGGCCTCTTGTGCCCTCTGCCTATCCTCAGTCGCCAGAATGGATCTAGAGCACCTTATTAATGACCATGTTGGCTGACTATTGTATTCATTATACCGGAGGTCCGACGATACTACTTGAGGTATAGTGACTCGAATTGGAATTCCGATGCTATGCCAGGGCTTTGAATTTGATATGTTGTTAAATTTATGAATCTAACTAAAATGTGTGCTTGATAAAAAAAAAACTAAAATGCGTGCATTGTAAATATCAATGTTTGAATTAATATGTTGTACAAATGTAGTTTATGTATTCAAATGGATGAAAAAATTAACAAAAGAAATATTTGGGAGTTAATTCTAGTGCGGTGCCAAGATATGGAGGAGAGAACAAACTACCATCTATCAAGGTAACAAATCCATTCTTGTATTGATAACTTAAGATAGAACTCATCGCAAGCTTGCATATTCAGGTACAATTTGCTCCGTTCAGGTATATTCGCAGCATAAGCATGATCGACATGGGTTCAATAGCTTTCTTTGCACAATTCTATATTGAAACTTGAAAGTCAAACCAGATAAACAATAAATCGACATGTAGCCCAACAGAGCTAATTGCAAGAAATGCATTGGACCTTTGAATTCGTCTAATTACTACTTTTATAAGTTGTGCAATATAGGATATTTTATACTGCTTGCAACTAGCCAACTTCCACCCTGCAGCGTGCCTGCCCTATATATAGTACCAGCGTCCAGCGGCTATGGAAGAAAACACACAGTAAGAGAGCAAGAGAAGAAGAAGTAGAGGGTGAGCTGTACTGATCATCGGCCATGGCGGGTGAACAGCTCAACGTGCTGAAAGCGCTGGACGGCGCCAAGACGCAACTGTACCATTTCACGACCATCGTGATCGCCGGTATGGGCTTCTTCACAGACGCCTACGACCTCTTCTGCATCTCCCTTGTCACCAAGCTGCTCGGCCGCATCTACTACACCGACCCTGCCGTTGACGCGCCCGGCCACCTCCCGACCAACGTGGCGGGTGCCGTCAACGGCGTTGCCCTCTGTGGCACCCTCGCCGGCCAGCTCTTCTTCGGCTGGCTCGGCGACAAGCTCGGCCGCAAGAGCGTCTATGGCTTCACGCTCATCCTCATGGTCGTATGCACTGTCGCCTCGGGGCTCTCCTTCGGGCACTCGGCCAATGGCGTCATAGGGACGCTCTGTTTCTTCCGCTTCTGGCTCGGCTTCGGGGTCGGCGGCGACTACCCCTTGTCGGCTACCATCATGTCGGAGTATGCTAACCAGAAGACCCGCGGCACCTTTATCGCCGCTGTATTCGCAATGCAGGGCTTCGGCATCCTGTTCGGCACCATCATCACCATCATCGTCTCGTCGGCGTTCCGGCACGCGTTCCCCGCGCCATCCTTCTACATTGATGCTGCAGCGTCCTTGCCGCCGCAGGCCGACTATGTGTGGCGCATCGTCCTCATGTTCGGCACCATCCCGGCGGCGCTAACCTACTACTGGCGCATGAAGATGCCGGAGACGGCACGGTACACGGCGCTCATTGCCCGCAACATGAAGCAGGCCACAGCGGACATGTCTAAGGTACTCAACCAGGAAATCACGGAGGAAGAAGCCCAGCGCCAGGTGTCCACCGGCGACACTTGGGGCCTCTTCTCGCAGCAGTTCATGAAACGCCACGGGCTACACCTGCTAGCGACCACCAGCACCTGGTTTCTTTTGGACGTTGCCTTCTACAGCCAGAACCTATTCCAGAAGGACATCTTCAGCAAGATCGGATGGATCCCACCGGCGAGGACCATGAGTGCTTTGGAGGAGGTGTACCGCGTCGCCCGCGCGCAGGCGCTCATCGCGCTATGTGGCACTGTGCCGGGCTACTGGTTCACCGTCGCCTTCATAGACATCATTGGCAGGTTCTGGATCCAGCTCATGGGCTTCACCATGATGACCATCTTCATGCTCGCCATCGCCATTCCGTACGACTACCTGGTGAAGCCGGCAAACCACACCGGCTTCATTGTGCTCTACGGGCTCACCTTCTTCTTCGCCAACTTCGGGCCCAACAGTACCACCTTCATCGTGCCCGCCGAGATCTTCCCAGCCAGGCTCCGGTCCACGTGCCACGGCATCTCCGCGGCCACCGGAAAGGCGGGGGCGATCATCGGTGCGTTCGGGTTCCTATACGCATCACAGGACCAGAAGAAGCCCGAGAGTGGGTACGCCAAGGGTATCGGAATGCGCAATTCGCTCTTCGTGCTCGCCGGTACAAACTTCCTAGGCTTGCTCTTCTCACTGCTGGTGCCGGAGTCCAAGGGCAGGTCGCTCGAGGAGATCACCAAGGAGAACGTGGGCGACGATGAAATTGAAGCTTAACTTGGCTTGAATTCTTAATGTATGGTTTGGTGTGTTTGCTTCCCCTTGCCGTGCTTTGTTTTCTCCTGTCTAGTCACTCGTCGAATTTGTGGTGTACGTTTTGATGTCCGTGTGTAATTTTTACGGTTTGTTTTTTTGCCGTGTTATTGAAGTCTGCAAGTGAACATGGTTGTTGTAGCTGTTTTCGAAATAACAGTATCGAACCACATGGAGTTTATGAATTAATCTTTCTTCTCTAGTTTACTTGTTTATCAAGATGTACCTGCAAATTATCTTAATCCAAAGCAAGCAAAAGTGTGTTGAAAGTGTTGGTGTTGTTAGAAATGAGAGCAAACATAACTTAAATGATTTTTTTAAAGAGAACAGAGAGCGTAAACGGTGATTGTGATTGGAAACTGTAACAAGACTAAAGGGTTCTGGGTTCTCAGAAAGCATTGGTTCCACCACTAGCATATTACTGGATTGATTAGAACTATATCCTAATATTAATTTACTATAAATTTCAGTGTAGTGGGAAGATCTATCTGGCCCAAAATAATGTATGTGAATCTGTCATTTTCTGTTTCTTTGGATTTTTTTTTTAGGTTGCTGTCTATCCATGGCTATTTTCCTTCCGGCACTAACGTGGGCATACTTATTAGGTCCCACTTGTCGGGCACCTAGTATGGCTTAGCCGAAAGGCACCTCAGGTGATCCACTAAGGACTCAACGAAGCCCAAGCCCATTCAAGAGGCAGTGGACGAGCCAAGAAAGAAGCTCTCCATATCTGGGCTAGGCGTGACATGCAAACACTAGCAGGAAAAGCCTTATAGAAGGCATAAAAGAGCCGTGATACATGCAACTTTGGTGCACCACTCCTATATAGCCGTGGCGCACCAAATCTGATGCGCCATGGGTGCCTATTACCTTGGGTTTTGTTAGTAGTGGCGCGTTAACCGTGGCGCATGGCGTTTTTTGCATACGCGCCACGGGTACTGAAATGTGGTGCGCCACGGATAGCCTTTTGCCTGCTAGTGAAGGTTAGATATTAGGGTTTCACCCTAGTTTGTAACCTACCCGGTCACGAGCACCCGACACCCATCCTCTTTATATAAAGGCTGGGAGGGCATGCCGAGTTAGGACTTACGTACTCTCAGATCGCATCGCATAGAATAGCCATCAAGGCACCCCTGTAATCGCAAGATCAATACAATCAAACAAGCAAGAAGTAGGGTTTTATCCTGGGTAAAATCTCACCCTCCTTGTTAGCCGACGAAATCACCTACGCCCTGATGTTCTCATCTCAAAACCCAAGTCCCTCACGGAGGGGCACTGCCAAGTTAACCCCTCGATAGTTGGCACTCTGTGGGAACCCTAGGCGTGGGAATCGCGGTCTCGGCGGCTCCAAGCTTGGCGGTCAGCGACTCACCGAATTCCTGGGAACCAATCTGCTTTGGCTCCCTCTGTTTCACTCCACACTCGCCGGAGCTACGCCCGGCATTCGACGCCCTCCACGGGGGCATAGATCTGGTGTTTGCAGATCTGCGCTTTCGCGCTGATCGAGTAGGCGTCCTTCGCGTGCCTCACGTGGTTCGCCTCCCAATGGTGGACTCGACATCTATGCGTACGGCAGATTCGACGCTCTCTCCAACAACAACAACATATTCGCCGTCCTTCTCCGTTTCTCTAGAAGAGACGGAGTCGAACTCGTCATCAATCTACTACATCGACAACTACAACTCTAGCAGCGCGATCAGTCCCGTCGAACACGACGCCGACGATCGCGCCGAGCAGGAAACCTGCAGCAGCAGCACGCACCCGACCCATCGGGCCAACCCTGCCTAGTTCTACATGGCGAACTCGCGGGACGACGAACCGCAAGGATTCGCCAGGGACCGTGAGACCATCCACATCAGTGACTCCGCGATGGCGCGGGTCCAAGGAGCCGTGAATAACGGAAACCCACTCTCCCAGGAGGCGATGCGGGAAGAGCTAATGGCCTATCAGTGCCTTCTCTTCGAGAAGGGCGAGCAGCTGAGGAGGAGGAGCCAGGCACTTGACGAGCGCACACACATTACTGATGAATCAAGCGCACGACGGGAGTAGCTATCCAACTCCCGCCAATTCTCTTCGTCGGGACGTACTCCTAGGAAACCGTGGTACAGATCTCGGTTACGGGATCTACTCGAGAGATCAAGGGCCAAAACCTCTCAGGACCTTGACCCTCGTTCATGACGGTAGACCCGGCTAGAACCATGATGCCAAAGACGCCGCAAGGCGCCCTCCTCGTGACTACGACATACCTGATGTCCACACAACCGCCAGAAAGCGACCCTCGGGCTACGCTTTATCGACACCTTCGTTCGGTGTATCCACCCGATCAATCGGGAATCCCATGGCAGGGAGGAGGGGGAGCACAGATGATACGGGGACTTGGCACCATAGGAGCACATCTCTCACCCGTGGGAGCAATAGCTGCCATAGTGGCAACCGCTGCGGCTACGGTGGTCGCACCACCACGACGTGACAGATCATTGTGATGTGAGAGGTCACGACGACGCCATGGTAGCTCGCAAGGAGGGAAACCGATACACGACGGCCGCGACAGGATCACACAAAGCCAAGTCGATCGCGCCCGCGCCAGAGGGGACGCCACTACGCAATGTATAGTCGACCGATCCCACGCAGAATGCGAAGTTCACGAACTTTCCGACTCCAGTGGCGGAGTTGAAACATGCAGAGCAAGGTGCTACAGTCGCCGCATTCGCAAAGCCAAGATGCCAAAAGGGTCCTTCGAGACACCCAAGTATGACGGCCTCTAGGAGACGAAAACTTGGCCGGAAGACTACCCGACGGCGGTACGCTGCCAGGGTGGGACAAGGAAAACAACTATGCAGTACCTACAGCCGCAGCTCACTAGCTCTGCACGAGCATGGTTGAAAAGCCTGCCCGTTAGCGTGATCCACTCCTGGGACGATCTAGTCCATGACTTCGCCAAGTACTTCCAGGCCACCTACAAGCGACCAACCTCCCTTGAAGAGCTAAGGGCGTGCACGCAGAGAACGGGCGAAACCATACGCTCGTACATTGATGCATGTAAAATGCATACCTGAACTTTGCACTATAATACTTGTTTTCCATTCATATTTGCATCATATAAGGGGTATATTACTGTTATTTAATGATTTTTGGTAATTAATAATGATTTTCCCTTTTTATGGAATTAATCCTGCAGAGGCAGAAAACCCCTATTTCTTTCGTTATTTGTTTCAGAGTCTTAACGATGTCATAATGAGCTATAAATTTATGGGGATCATTATTTTGGAAGGAGGAAGACCTAGGAGCGAAAGAAGCAAGCGAACAGAGGCCGTAGGGGCAAAAGGGGGTGCCCCACGCGGCCAGGTATAGGGGCCGCGTGGGCCCACCTCTTTTGGCCCTCGTGGCCCCGTTTGCGTCGATCCTTCGCCCTGAAGCATCCTCGTGACCTAAAAACGCCTATATAAAGAGCCCCCGACGTTTTTCGAAGGGAGAGCCGCCACACGAGAGAAACAAGAAACAGAGACCAGGAGGCTGCAGATTGGAGGGGGGAAACTCCGGCGGAGCCCTGCCGGAGAGGTCTCCTTCTTCTCCATCGACATCTCCACCGTCTCCATGATGAAGAGGGAGTAGTCCACCTCTGAACTACGGGTTTGTGGCAGTAGCATATGTATCTCTCTCTCTCTTGAGCTTCACTAATTAGCACCGTATGAGCTGCTGAACATGATTACGGTCATCGTTGTATTACCATTGTGGTGGATCTTTATATGAGTTAATATATGTTGAGATTGCAATGTTTATTTCAGTTATGAAAGTAGATGCATATTATGTACCCCGTTCTTGTATCCTTGTTTTGATCAAGCATGTTTATGAGAGCGTGTGAGGGGAAACGTGTGCATTAGTTGGAGTAACGGGGGTGGTGATGTGATAAGCTGACAACTTAATATCATGATCCATTGGGTGTTTACCTTACTTTGTTGCCTCACTAGGGATAAACCAAAATACCATGTTGCAAGGTTGAGGAGTGACAAGCCTCTACCTATGACTAGATCCATCATGTGCTTATTTTCACTTCATGTCATAAATCTTAAAGCTATACTCTGAGTCATCTTAATTACTGAGGTGTATGATTTAGTTCGCATCTTGGTGGAGTATAAGTGAGACTAATAATCAAAAGGTCTCTATGTTAGGACGTGATGCCCATATAATTAGTAACATGTCATTAAACTTGTTTGCAATCTCATATGTTAATCCTATGTCTACTTATTTGCCACACTATATTAAAGAGAGAGTGCATGTGTGAAACCATGAACCCCGGTCCATTTTTAATCATAAGAAACAACTTTCCAACCACTTTTAAGCATCATTTAGATTCAGCCATTTTAAAATCAGAAAATACAAAAACACTTTTACTTGTTGCATTCATATATAAAAACCCCAAAAATATCATATATCATTGTTTCCATCATCCTTGCATTATTTATCTACCACCATTGCATATTTATTTACTGTTTTGCATCTATTATTATCTTAATATCATTCTCACACCTTGTGCTTGACAACCACTTGATGAGGTTGAGGGCACAAAGCAATCTACTTTGTTCGCAGGAAATCTAGAGAAGGACAAGGAGATAAAATCCACACTACTGATTCCCTGAGAGTTCGATATTAAACCCTCGAGTCACCCTCGTGGGGAAAAGACTTCCACTTCTACATACTCTGCACTTGGAGGCTCAACCTAACCCATATATTATCTTCCTTTCAGGGTATCAAGAGTACTGTTGGCATAGTTGAGGGAGAAGAACACCGTCACCTACGTCATCATACATCCAAAGTTGGACCATACTGAGAAACTCGACGGAATATGTCTCCGAAGAAAACAGAGTCGACGCATTTGGGCAGGGACTCCACAGGCGAGAACTCAAGGAGGAACTAGGTGGCTCAAAATGCAAGACGGTGGCCCAGCTGATGGATATCGCCAACAAGTGGGCTGACAACGAAGACTCGATACGGAACGAGCGTGATTACCCCGCGCTGGAGGTAGATGACCAGGACAGATACCCATCAGATGCGGGATGCAGAGGCGGTCGTGGCTAGGATGGCAAGAAGAAGCACAAGCACTCCGGCTTCGAGGAAGACGACATCGGCGAGATGGTCGCAGCTGGATTCGACGCTAGCTGCGAGGCAAAGTACCGCAAGCAGGAGTGGCGACCACGCAAGAGCCACGATGATGGGCGGCCGGCCACAAATTTCAAACGCTGCAGGAGGCATACCCGAGGATCTAACGGACCGCCACAGACGCAGGTTACCGGCAATCCCGGAGGCACTGGCAACCGGCGCACCGCCTGCACCACTGTTGCCATGACCTCATCTGGCTTCAATCATCCAGCGGGTGCAGCTCGTGCAACAACTCGTCCTCCGAGCGGTAGCAGTCGATACTTATCCTGCCCTGCTGGGCAACATGGGCATGATCCAGAAAGGGCGACCCTCGAACCGGACCTAGAAGTTGGGTACTCGACAGGTGAACATGGTCGCGATGTCACCTCCAGCCACACTCGAGTACCTCAACTGGTCCGAGCGGAACATCATGTTCTCCAGAGCTGACCACCCTCACCGAGTCCCACATCCATGCCACTCCTCGTTGGTACTGGAAGCACATGTTGGCGGGTACGTGATGGGCAAGATCTTCATGGACGACAGTAGCGGCATCAACAACATCTATGCCAACACACTCGGCAGGATGAACATCTCACTGACAAACCTCATGCCATCAGACACTACCTTCCATGGTATAGTCCCAGGGAAGCCCGTCAACCCCCTGGGCAAGATTCACCTGGACGTTATCTTCGGCTTACCCGCAAACTTCAGATGCGAGAAGATCGAGTTTGAGGTAGTCCTGGCCGTCGCAATACCACGCCATATTGGGTCGACCTTCGTTTGCCCGACTCATGGCTGTGCCACACTAAGCCTACCTCATGCTCAAGATGCCTGGACCCAACAGCACGATCACCATCCATGGGACCTTCACAGCTACGACAACTGCGACAAGGAGTTCAACCAAATCTCCGAGTCATTTGGGATGCAGGAGGAGCTCGCGGAACTACGGTCGACAACAGACCACACCCTCCTCCCCTTGAACCGGAAGGCCGCGCCCGAGCTGGAGTTCAACAAAAGCAACGACACAAGGGTGCACCAAGTGGACCCTACGGACCTAGCGAAGACAACACTCGTGTCGACTATCCCGCCTTAAGTTTGGATATCTCTTAGCATGTTTAATATCCAAACTTAAAACTAATGAAATATAGATAAAAGTATCAGGCTTGCTGTCAAATGTTTTTAGAAAAAGATAAAGTTCTGGGAGTTTTAAAGATTTTCTGCAACAGGCGCACATAATCTATTTCTGGAGAGCAAATCAACACCTCGCACTTTCAATGCACTAGAGGCTACTTCTTGACACAAAAACCAAAAGAAAAAGATACAATGGAGTGATTTCAACTTTCGTTGTGTGTGATTTACGTCTGGAAGAAAGTTGTCTATGTCGACAGACTTATGCAGCTATTCAGATACGTACCACGGGAACAACTAACCATTCCAGATTTCGTCTTCCTGTAAGCAATTTTTCTAGCTCTTTCCCAGGTCTGGTAACTAAGCTATGTTCACTGCTGGCATGATTAATCATGCAGGCACGATCTCAAAGTGAAAGGTGGGAAGGGCATAATCGTGGATCCTAGAACAAAACATGTATACCAAAGACCGTCGGGTTGATACTTGTTGGTTGTAGTTCCTCCGTACTGTCCTCTGTAGTAGAGTTCGCATGTTATAGATCCATGCAGTATGTATCGAGTTGAGTTGGCATTATGTTGTGTTACATCTTTTTCCTTCTTATCTTAGGAATGTATGTATCTTGTTCTATATAACGCAATAAAAGGCCGTACATACCTGGATTTCTCCCGCTTGGATTTGTCGCCTGTAAAAGATCTTGCCGGCCTGGTCCTTGCAGTGGAGTATAAGATTACAAATATTCTGTAAAATTTGCTAGCGTCAAGTTGGATCTATTTTAATGCGAGTATTGGCTAGCAGTAGGTATCAATACAATTTGCTTAGGACATGTCAACCCATTTAATATCGGCATGGTTGACATTTGATTTGCCTGCTTCAATCTTTATTACCTGTAGCATTGTCAAGCGTGATGATGATAGATTGTAGACCATCACGAGCGGTTGCTGTCAACAAGTGTGTTAACATTACCATGAGTCTCAATCAATTATATGCTTGTTCAGAACATGATCAAAGAAAAACTGGTTAACGAAACACCATCTACAATTTGTTGAACCAAATGCGATCTTTTTATAATTTTCAGCAGGTATAGGAAAAGAGCTTCTGATTTGCTACCATTTCGAGGGCAGAAAGTCTACTATTTTTAAAAGTAGTTGACAAATCCATTCGAATCTACAGCCAATGAATAGAGTGTAACTGTCATGTATCATCACTCACTACTAATTGAGCTTGAGGTAATATTAAAGCTGTTGCCGATAAGAGCTGTTGTAGAGATAATAGCTTGGTCTAAATATTAGCAACTTCTCTTGGGGTTGATGGTTGTGCTCCAATTATTCTTGACACTTGGTCCAAATATTTCCATTCACAGAAACTATTGACACCATGAGTTCGGCTGTTGTAGAGTTCTCCAATTGAACTTAATATTTCATCTTGCAAGCTGTGCTAGAGGGAATATACGTATTATCGTGGAGCCCAATACAATGTCATGATCGCGTATACTACTACAAACTAGTGATAGGTTGGCAAAGTCCCCGCGCATATTCGGATCTTCCCGTATTTTTCATTTGTTGAGAAAGTTTAAAATATAAGCTAATGATGTCTACTCATCTCACGCTAATGTAATGCCAGACCGGACCTATGTGAGCTGTGATTGGCCAGACAGGTTGCAATTTAAAAACAAAGAGGAGAGCCCATGGTCTAGATAGCACCTACGGACGGAGAGAGAATACGACTTTCAATGTTCCCTTGCGCTGCCCTGCTACCTGCTAAATGTGCATATGTTTAGTACTCCCTCCGAGTAGTTTTTTATATTTCATATGATCAATGTTCTGAAATTGGATTCGGCAAGTGAGCATGAGCATTGGCAATTCCTGCATCTGCATGACTTAATATGGTTATGGCTGCTTCGGATTAAGACTATCTAGCCCTTCCCTAAAAATCCTTTAGCTCCCTAAAAACTGATAAAGTGGGTACTCCTCGCCCCCAAGTTTTTAACTCACTGTAAAATAAGGATATGCCCCCAAATCCCCTCATTGTAGCTCAAATATAGGGAAATGACCCCTCCCATTTGGGCACTTTTTTGGCAGAAGAAGATTTCGTCCTCCTTGCCGCCGCCACGCCACTTGGCCTCTTGTGCCCTCTGGCTATCCTCCATCGCCAGAATGGATCCCAGAGCCCCTTATTCACGACCATGTTGGCTGACTATTGTATTTATTATACCGGAGGTCCAACGATACTACTTGAGAAGTATAGTGACTCGAATTGGAATTCTGATGCTATGTCGGGGCTTTGAATTTGAAATGTTGTTAAATTTATGAATCTAACTAAAATGTGTGCATTGTAAATATCAATGTTTGAATTAATATGTTGTACAAATGTAGTTTATGTACACAAATGGATGGAAAAAATAACAAAAGAAATATCTGGGAGTTAATTCTAGTGCGGTGCCAAGATATATGGAGGAGAGAGCAAACTACCATCTATCAAGGTAACAAATCCATTCTTGTATTGATAACTTAAGGTAGAACTCATCGCAAGCTTGCATGTTCAGGTATATTCGCAGCATAACCATGATCGATATGGGTTCTGTAGCTTTCTTTGCCAAATTCTATATTGAAACTTGAAAGTCAAACCAGATAAACAATAGATCGACATGTAGCCCAACAGAGCTATTTGCAAGAAATGCATTGGACCTTTGAATTCGTCTAATTACTACTTTTATAAGTTGTGCAACATAGGGTATTTTATACTGCCTGCAACTAGCCAACTTCCACCCTGCAGCGTGCCTGCCCTATATATAGTACCAGCGTCCAGCGGCTATGGAAGAAAACACACGGCAAGAGAGCAAGAGAAGAAGAAGTAGAGGGTGAGCTGTACTGATCATCGGCCATGGCGGGTGAACAGCTCAACGTGCTGAAAGCGCTGGACGGCGCCAAGACGCAACTGTACCATTTCACGACCATCGTGATCGCCGGTATGGGCTTCTTCACAGACGCCTACGACCTCTTCTGCATCTCCCTTGTCACCAAGCTGCTCGGCCGCATCTACTACACCGACCCTGCCGTTGACGCGCCCGGCCACCTCCCGACCAACGTGGCGGGTGCCGTCAACGGCGTGGCCCTCTGTGGCACCCTCGCCGGCCAGCTCTTCTTCGGCTGGCTCGGCGACAAGCTCGGCCGCAAGAGCGTCTATGGCTTCACGCTCATCCTCATGGTCGTATGCACTGTCGCCTCCGGGCTCTCCTTCGGGCACTCGGCCAATGGCGTCATAGGGACGCTCTGTTTCTTCCGCTTCTGGCTCGGCTTCGGGGTCGGCGGCGACTACCCCTTGTCGGCTACCATCATGTCGGAGTACGCTAACCAGAAGACCCGCGGCACCTTTATCGCCGCTGTATTCGCAATGCAGGGCTTCGGCATCCTGTTCGGCACCATCATCACCATCATCGTCTCGTCGGCGTTCCGGCACGCGTTCCCCGCGCCATCCTTCTACATTGATGCTGCAGCGTCCTTGCCGCCGCAGGCCGACTATGTGTGGCGCATCGTCCTCATGTTCGGCACCATCCCGGCGGCGCTAACCTACTACTGGCGCATGAAGATGCCGGAGACGGCACGGTACACGGCGCTCATTGCCCGCAACATGAAGCAGGCCACAGCGGACATGTCTAAGGTACTCAACCAGAAAATCACGGAGGAAGAAGCCCAGCGCCAGGTGTCCACCGGCGACACTTGGGGCCTCTTCTCGCAGCAGTTCATGAAACGCCACGGGCTACACCTGCTAGCGACCACCAGCACCTGGTTTCTTTTGGACGTTGCCTTCTACAGCCAGAACCTATTCCAGAAGGACATCTTCAGCAAGATCGGATGGATCCCACCGGCGAGGACCATGAGTGCTTTGGAGGAGGTGTACCGCGTCGCCCGCGCCCAGGCGCTCATCGCGCTATGTGGCACTGTGCCGGGCTACTGGTTCACCGTCGCCTTCATAGACATCATTGGCAGGTTCTGGATCCAGCTCATGGGCTTCACCATGATGACCATCTTCATGCTCGCCATCGCCATTCCGTACGACTACCTGGTGAAGCCGGCAAACCACACCGGCTTCATTGTGCTCTACGGGCTCACCTTCTTCTTCGCCAACTTCGGGCCCAACAGTACCACCTTCATCGTGCCCGCCGAGATCTTCCCAGCCAGGCTCCGGTCCACGTGCCACGGCATCTCCGCGGCCACCGGAAAGGCGGGGGCGATCATCGGTGCGTTCGGGTTCCTATACGCATCACAGGACCAGAAGAAGCCCGAGAGTGGGTACGCCAAGGGTATCGGAATGCGCAATTCGCTCTTCGTGCTCGCCGGTACAAACTTCCTAGGTTTGCTCTTCTCACTGCTGGTGCCGGAGTCCAAGGGCAGGTCGCTCGAGGAGATCACCAAGGAGAACGTGGGCGACGATGAAATTGAAGCTTAACTTGGCTTGAATTCCTAATGTAGGGTTTGGTGTGTTTGCTTCCCCTTGCCGTGCTTTGTTTTCTCCTGTCTAGTCACTCGTCGAATTTGTGGTGTACGTTTTGTTGTCCGTGTGTAATCTTTTACGGTTGATTTTTTGTCGTGTTATTGATGTCTGCAAGTGAACATGGTTGTTGTAGCTGTTTTCGAAATAACAACATCGAACCACTTGGAGTTTATTAATTAATCTTTCGCCTCTAGTTTACTTGTTTATCAAGATGTACCTGCAAGTTATCTTAATCCAAAGCAAGCAAAAGCGTGTTGAAAGTGTTGGTGTTGTTGGAAATGAGAGCAAACATAACTTAAATGATTTTTTTGAAAGAGAACAGAGAGAATAAATGGTGACTGTGATTGGAAACTGTAATAGAACTAAAGCGTTCCCAGAAAGCATTGGTTCCACCACTAGCATATTTCTGAACTGGTTAAAACTACATCCTTATATTGATTAACTATAGATGTGACAGTGTAGTGAGAAGATCTATCTGGCCCAAAATAATGTATGTCTGTCATTTTCTGTTTCTTTGGATTTTCTTTAGGTTGCTTTCTATCCATGGCTATTTTCCTGCCGACACGATATCATGTGCTTGGATTTTGATATTTTTCACCATATCAGTTATCCGTGGTGGGGTTGATGTGAAGGGCGTCCAATTATGGTGGTTGTTGGCGCTCATGTTCTTCTTCGCTGTTTGGATCTTGAACGATTTGTTATATATGCAGTAAAGGTAATTAATTGAAACACTTGAACCTATCATGATATATGGAAAGTATGCAGAACT
Source organism: Puccinellia tenuiflora (assembly GCA_012064385.1). Classification (NCBI taxonomy): domain Eukaryota; kingdom Viridiplantae; phylum Streptophyta; class Magnoliopsida; order Poales; family Poaceae; genus Puccinellia; species Puccinellia tenuiflora. The sequence continues at coordinate 197,484 of QRDG01000352.1, forward strand.
GTTGTATGTATATTCGTTTGCTACAAACTCCACCGATGGACTTTCACCCATTGCAATCCGTGTCATGAGTGGTGATTATTGAAGAACATTGATGTCATTGCAAGGCCCGGTCCTTCCGAAGAAAGCATGGCAGATCCAAGTCTCATAATCGGCCACGACTTCAAGGATTATTGTGGAATCCTTGTTGTGGCCTTTGAATTGTCCTGGCCATGCTGCAGGACAATTCTTCAACTCCAATGCAAGCAATCAATTGAGCTAAGCATACCTGGAAACCCTCGAGCTCTGCTGAACTCCAAAAGCCTAGCCGTGTCTTGAGCATTGGGGGCTCTCAAGCATTCCTCACCGAACACTTGCACAATTCCTACTGCAAAACGCTTCACACACTTGATGGCTTGACTCTCACCCATTGCCAAGTGGTCATCAACTAGATATGCCGGAATACCGTATGCCAACATAGGCAAGGTGTCGGCCACCTTTTGGTAAGTGATATGCCCATGTTCTCCGGCGGCATTCCTTCTTTGCTCAAAAAACGGATCATGCTTCATCAGGCAGTCTGCGATCTTCTTGAACAAATTGGTGCTCATTCTAAAACAACGACGAAAATAGCGCTCGGGGTATGTGGGTTTCTCCACAAAGTAGTTCTGCATCAACTTGTTGTGACCTTCGATCCTTTCCCTCCACAACTTCTCTTGACCGAAAATAGAACCACCGTGCTTCGGCCTTTTATTCGCGCGCATAGCCAATACCAAGGCTATGTTCTCTTCTTCTTGAAGGTCCCATTCTTCATCAGATGAATCTAAAGACGAACTCATCTGCAAACATAAAATCGGACTTACTCGAACTATCATTGACACTCACGAAATAAAAAGCGGAGACTCGGTGGCAGTACTTACCTTGCAATGATTTTATCAAACACCTTGTGTGCACCGGGTTGCTTGCGGCCGCCGGGCTCTGGTTACTGCTATACCGGCCGGACGTGCATGCGGGGGAACCCTGCCGCACCGAATCGACGCTCACTGGAGCTCGAATCGACACATCCGAGCTGCTGCGGCGGCGAGGAGCAGGGGAGCGGCAGCGGCGGGGGCGCGATTTACCACGGCGGCGGCTGCTGGGCGGCCATGTGGACGATCGGCGGCGGCAGGATAATAGTGGGGGAGCGCCAGCGGTAAGGATTCAGCGCGAGTGGGACGCCAGAGGAGGTCGGGGATGAAGCGGGCGACGGCGGCAGCGTGTGGAGCTTTCAGATCGGCAGTTGGAGCTTCACGAGCATGCTAGCGTTTTCCAGTGCGCTGGAGCCGGCGCACCAAATATACCGCGCGCGATGCCACAATTTGCCACACGCTGAATTTTTTGCCGCACGCGCTATTATGCAGCGTCTGTTGGAGCGCCTATTCGTGAGTCCCGCGCCAAAAATCGAAGGTTTTTAGTGTACGGCCGCGTTTTTGTGCGCGTGTACTTAGAGATGCTCTTACTTTATTATTAAGCTACGTGACATTTATATCATGGAGACCAATACATTGCCATAACGGTGTTGGTTGGCAAGGTTCCCGGCGCATATTCTTATTTTCACATATATCTGTTGAGGAAGTTTGAAATAAGCTAATGACGTCTACTCATCTCACGTTAATATAATATGAGCTATGAATGGCCATACAGGTCGCAATTTGCAAACAGAGAGGGAGAGTCAACGATTTAGATAGTACTAAGGTGTACGGCTTTCAATAACCTTCCTGCCTTCTTGCTGCTAAGTGTGAATATGTTTACTAGTTTCTTATATTTTTCAATAAAGTACTAGTTTCTTATATATCAAATGACCAATAATGTTCTGAAACAGGATTTAGCGGCTGAGCATGAGAATTTGCAAGGGCTGCATCCGCATGACTTTATATGGCTAGTACCTTGCAAAAGTGCACCCAATGGTTCAGATGTAGTAGATGGCAGTACTCTTAATCTTTGTCATGGCGGCATGTGTTATGTGTATACTTGAGCCACATGCTGCAATCTTGCTGAATCATATCAATAGGATCCTGCAATAGTCTAAGGAAATAATCCAAAAGCGCTAGTCGTTGATTAGATCGATTTTGGCAGGTCAACGGAGTGGCTTCTTCAAATACAAAGATGCAATGAAGTTGGCTAGCTAGCACATGATGCAGCATCACTCGATCCTGAGGGGCCACAGAGAGTGCTTCATCCATAATCAATTTAGCCTTATCAAGCTCCTCTCTTGCCCTGTCAGTTTTGCTGTCAGATTGGAGAATTGCACGCAGGAGCTAGCATTTATTCACTTCTCACCGAGATAATTACTACCCACGATCATGTAAAGAAACACTTTATTTACTACTTCACGTGTAATGATAATAATTAATTGCGCGATCAAAGAAAATCCATTAAGGAATGGACGAAGTAGCAGTGATCACCTTAATTTAGACTCAAGGGAGGGAGGATAAAGAAACTTTGAATCGTTGCAGTCTTTAACACCTTGAACATTTGCATGCGTACGTAGTTATCGACGGGAAGGCCAGGCCACCGTCGGATCGGAGCGATGTCCTCCGCCACCGGTAGCCTGGATCTCACGCTCGGCCTCCACGCCGCCTGCCTACAGTGGCGCTGCCGCGGCGCGCTTTTAGGTCCCCGACGCGGCGGCGCTGTCGAAGGAGCCCATGGCCGGTCAGCCTAGGGTTTTGGGGCGGCCGCGTCGGTACATTGACCACGACATACGAGAGATAAAAAAATAGAGGAAGAAACCTTCTTAGTACTTTATTATTAAGCTGGTTGACATTTATACAACGAAAAAAATAGCACGCTATTTTCCCGTTAATAGCACGATATAGCGTATTTGGAGAGGCTACGCTATATTTAGCCTAAAGTTGACGCTATGGCGCTATTTGCATTTTATACGCGCCAAACCACACTAAATGTGGTAATGTTATAGCTACACTAACAAAAAGCGTAGAAATAACGTTAGGTAATGATGATGGCGGGCAATATGTTGGTTCTTCTAGTTATTCTGAAGACGATGTTAATGATTCGATTAAAGTTTAAAACTGTTTATCTTTTTGTTGATTAATTTTCATGGTTTAAGCCTCATATTTGTATTTGTGCCATTGATTTGGCCTTGGCATTTGAATATGGTTACCTGGTTATGCATGTATTGCTTCTCGACAAATTTTTAGTGCTGAAATCCTTAATATTTGGGCTATTTCTTGCATTTTTTTCATCACGCTATTTTACATGTAACTTCGCTATATCACGCTATATCTTGTATAGCTTCTGGAGGAGGGCCACGCTATTTTTGATAGCATGCTATTTTTTTCCTTGCATTTATATCGTGGAGACCAATACAATGCCATAATGGTCATGGTTGGCAAGGTTCCCAACGCATATTCGTATCTTATTCACATATATATCTGTTGAGGAAGTTTGAAATAACCTAATGACGTCTACTCATCACACTTAATCTAATGTGAGCTGTGATTGGCCATACAGCTACACTTGATTGAGATAGAGGAGATGAAGGTGAAGATGGATGAGTAGAAGTTCAGGGTGAAGGACCAGACTGAACAAGAGGAAGGAACAAGATGAAAAATTATGTTTATGGATATTAGTGGGATGGACGATGCCACAGCAGGAAACTATTGAACATCACTCGTGGATAAATCTTTTCTTCCGAAAAGCCAATATGTTAAATTTTGTGGTAGTGAAAATGGATTGCGTTGTAGCAAGCGGTGGCTTTTAATGAACTATCCTGCAAGCGGTGGCTTTTGGATATGCTCTGTTGTGGTTTTGAATTTGAAATGTTGTTTAATTTAAGAATTCAATTGAAATGTGGTTAATACAAATATCAATGTTTGAACTAGTATGTTGTGCTAATGTAGTTTCTGTATGGAAAAGGATAGAAAAGAATTATCACATAAGTTGATATGGAGGAGAGAATATTACTAACCCCATCTGTCAAGAAAGGTCATAAATCCTTATTTGTAGTGATAACTTAAGATACAACGCATCGCAAGCTTGCAGGTGCCCGTACAATTTGCTCCTTTCAGGTATATTCGCAGCACAACCATGAGATGGGTTCAATAGCTTTCCTTGCACAATTCTATATTGAAACCCGATAAACAATAGATCGACATGTAGCCCAACAGAGCTATTTGCAAGAAATGCATTGGACCTTTGAATTCGTCTAATTACTACTTTTATAAGTTGTGCAACATAGTGTATTTTATACTGCCTGCAACTAGCCAACTTCCACCCTGCGGCGTGCCTGCCCTATATAGTACCAGCGTCCAGCGGCTATGGAAGAAAACACACAGTAAGAGAGCAAGAGAAGAAGAAGTAGAGGGTGAGCTGTACTGATCATCGGCCATGGCGGGTGAACAGCTCAACGTGCTGAAAGCGCTGGACGGCGCCAAGACGCAACTGTACCATTTCACGACCATCGTGATCGCCGGTATGGGCTTCTTCACAGACGCCTACGACCTCTTCTGCATCTCCCTTGTCACCAAGCTGCTCGGCCGCATCTACTACACCGACCCTGCCGTTGACGCGCCCGGCCACCTCCCGACCAACGTGGCGGGTGCCGTCAACGGCGTGGCCCTCTGTGGCACCCTCGCCGGCCAGCTCTTCTTCGGCTGGCTCGGCGACAAGCTCGGCCGCAAAAGCGTCTATGGCTTCACGCTCATCCTCATGGTCGTATGCACTGTCGCCTCCGGGCTCTCCTTCGGGCACTCGGCCAATGGCGTCATAGGGACGCTCTGTTTCTTCCGCTTCTGGCTCGGCTTCGGGGTCGGCGGCGACTACCCCTTGTCGGCTACCATCATGTCGGAGTACGCTAACCAGAAGACCCGCGGCACCTTTATCGCCGCTGTATTCGCAATGCAGGGCTTCGGCATCCTGTTCGGCACCATCATCACCATCATCGTCTCGTCGGCGTTCCGGCACGCGTTCCCCGCGCCATCCTTCTACATTGATGCTGCAGCGTCCTTGCCGCCGCAGGCCGACTATGTGTGGCGCATCGTCCTCATGTTCGGCACCATCCCGGCGGCGCTAACCTACTACTGGCGCATGAAGATGCCGGAGACGGCACGGTACACGGCGCTCATTGCCCGCAACATGAAGCAGGCCACAGCGGACATGTCTAAGGTACTCAACCAAGAAATCACTGAGGAAGAAGCCCAGCGCCAGGTGTCCACCGGCGACACTTGGGGCCTCTTCTCGCGGCAGTTCATGAAACGCCACGGGCTACACCTGCTAGCGACCACCAGCACCTGGTTTCTTTTGGACGTTGCCTTCTACAGCCAGAACCTATTCCAGAAGGACATCTTCAGCAAGATCGGATGGATCCCACCGGCGAGGACCATGAGTGCTTTGGAGGAGGTGTACCGCGTCGCCCGCGCGCAGGCGCTCATCGCGCTATGTGGCACTGTGCCGGGCTACTGGTTCACCGTCGCCTTCATAGACATCATTGGCAGGTTCTGGATCCAGCTCATGGGCTTCACCATGATGACCATCTTCATGCTCGCCATCGCCATTCCGTACGACTACCTGGTGAAGCCGGCAAACCACACCGGCTTCATTGTGCTCTACGGGCTCACCTTCTTCTTCGCCAACTTCGGGCCCAACAGTACCACCTTCATCGTGCCCGCCGAGATCTTCCCAGCCAGGCTCCGGTCCACGTGCCACGGCATCTCCGCGGCCACCGGAAAGGCGGGGGCGATCATCGGTGCGTTCGGGTTCCTATACGCATCACAGGACCAGAAGAAGCCCGAGAGTGGGTACGCCAAGGGTATCGGAATGCGCAATTCGCTCTTCGTGCTCGCCGGTACAAACTTCCTAGGCTTGCTCTTCTCACTGCTGGTGCCAGAGTCCAAGGGCAGGTCGCTCGAGGAGATCACCAAGGAGAACGTGGGCGACGATGAAATTGAAGCCTAACTTGGCTTGAATTCCTACTTGTATGGTTTGGTGTGTTTGCTTCCCCTTGCCGTGCTTTGTTTTCTCTTGTCTAGTCGCTGCCGAATTTGTGGTGTATGTTTTGCTGTTTCTAGGGTTGATTTTTTGTCGTGTTATTGATGTCTACAAGTGAACATGGTTGTTGTAGCTGTTTTCAAAATAAAAGTATCGAACCACATGGAGTTTATTAATTAATCTTTCGCCTCTAGTTTACTTGTTTATCAAGATGTACCTGCAAGTTATCTTAATCCAAAGCAAGCAAAAGCTTTTTGTACCTGCAAGTTATCTTAATCCGTCCATTTAAGTCCGGACGTGCGCGAGAATACAGGGTTTTGGCCAATATGACAACGAATAATTTTTTTGCCCTTTGAGACAGGAGAAAATTACTGGGATTGATGCTCTATTAGATAGTTGATTTGATTTTCTGCCCTAGGGATGCGTGTATCTTGTTCTGTATGAGGGATCTAAAGGCTGTACGGCAAGTACAAACTTAGACAGAGGTAGCTAACCCTCGACGACATGCGGGTGCAGCTGCCGGCAACCCAACCACCCCTCCCCATAGTTCGTCCTCCCCCCCGCCTAGAGGTCCCCTTCGTGCGACATTTGGGTGGTGACGGCGGCGGCGGGGCTTCCCCCATGGGTGGCAGCTTCCTGTTTCCTCTCGTGGCGCTGGAGATCGAACATGGCGGTTCGGCGACGTGGCGGCGTTGGGCTCCGGCGATGTTCTCGACATGTCATCAGTGGAGATTGGGAGTGCGCAGCCTGGTGGGGAGGCCCCTGTAGTGGCGCCGGTGGATCTAGATTTGTCCTGGGTCCTCTTGGTCCAGTGCGGGTCGGAGGTTGCGGTTGCTGCTGCAGGTGGCCTCGTGGCGCATGGTTGCGGTGTTACGTGGCTCCGAGGTTGGACCTACGGTGACAAGCTAGGCTGCAGCGGCCGTGGCTCCCGATGGCGTGGCCTTGCTGCATTTTTTGGTGAGTATTCGGCGGTGGTGTAGAGGCCGCTCCTGCCAAATGCTTCGGGCCAGCGGGTCTATCGAGTGGGGTTGGCAACGATCTACGGGGGGATGTTGGTGACTGCCAGCTGCTGAGCGGTTGTAGGCAACCAGTCTAGCGAAGGTGTTCTGGCCGTGATTTTCTTGCTGCAATGTTGGCTGATGATGTCTACTACACGCTTCTATTCTTCTGGACTCTGTTGGGCCTCCAAGCGCAGAGGTTTGTAGGACAACAGCAAATTTCCCTTAAGTGAGTAACCCAGGGAGGTGTAGGTTGATACGTGTCAAACGTATCTATAATTTTTGATTGATCAATGCTTGTTTTGTTCCATTGTCACATGTTTTTACTATCTTATTATATCATTTTTAGGCATTTTCATTGGACTAACCTATTGACAAGATACCCAGTGCCCGTCCCTATTTTTGCTGTTTTCTATTTCAGAAAATCTATTTCTAGAAATATTCTCGGAATTGCATGAAATTTTACGGATAATTTTTATTCGTCAGAAGGAAGACCTGGACCAAAGGGGACCTGGAGGGGCCACCCAGGGGCCAGGGGCGACCCCCAACCGTGACCCCTCCTTGACCCGCGGCCAGGACCCACCCCTGGTCCTGGTGGGTCCCCTCGGCCCCCCTCGACGGTTATAAATTCCTAATTGCCCTAATTTTGATGGGGCGGTGATTATTTTCCACGAACTCCACCCGAAGCCGCCGCCACCTCGAAACCTAATTCATGGAGATTATGAATCTAATCCCGGAGGGCTCTATATCACCATGCCTTCCGCTGGGATGATGCGTGAGTAGTTCCACCTTGTACTAGGGGTCCATGGCAGTAGCTAGATGGTTGTCTCTCTCCCTTGTGCCTCCATGTTTATGATCTTGTGATCTGCATAACATGATCAAGATCGACTATTGTAATGCTATATGATGTGTTTGTTGGGATCTGATGGATTATGAAGGTATGATCAGATTGTGCATGATTCTTAGATGTTAATTTATGTTCTTGCATGCTTTCTGATGTGTGTAGTTACTTTGCCCAAGTGATTGCTTGTATCTCCAAGAGAGTATTTATACTAGATAGTTGGTTCATGTCCCCACTTGTGCATGGGCACGAGTGACAGAAACGTCTAAGGACGAGGGTGTGTTGTTGCGACTAGGGGTAAAACAGCGGTATTTATGTCTACGTGATTATAAATATTGCTTACATCATACACTTTACTTAACGCAATTGTCTGTTGCTTGCAACTTAATACCGATGGGTGACATGCTGGATAGCGATCCCTAGGTGGACTTTTTAGACAAAGATGCAGGTGGATGACGGTCTTTGTTATTTGTTGTGATGCCTACATAAATATTACCATGAACACTTTGATATAGCTATATTAAGATTGTGTCATAATCTTGTCAATTGCCCAACTGTAGTTCGGTTACCCGTCATATGAGTATTTTATTTATTGGAGAGACACACCACTAGTGAACCCATGGACCCCTGTCTATCTTTTTACATTGATTACAACTCTGTTTAATTGCTTTTCATATTCATTTGCTTGCTGATCCGTTTCCATATTTTCATTCACTACACTATACGTTTAACTGCTTTGTTTTCAGCAGACCGGGAAGATTGACAACCTTCCTGCCGTTGGGGGCAAAGTAATTGTTGAGTGTGTGTAGGTCCAGGTTCGTCGACGGTTAAGCGCCAGAGATCGTTGACGTGCACCTCGTTGTTGATTTCAAAGTCCTACTGGTTCGATTAAACCTTGTGACGTGGGGTTACCACGCCAAATCCCTCGGATGACATCCTTGGGTTTCGTGAGGTGAAGAAGAGAGCGGTAGTGCTGGTGGAATCATCGGCTGACAAGTAAGGTTTACCCAGATTCAGGCCCCCGAAGGTAAAATCCCTACGTCCTGCTTGTCTGGTATTGAATTGTGATGTTTACAGGGGAGCTACAATGGCGAGAATGCTAGATGCAATCTAGCTAGGGTTTCTGGTGATCAAGGTGTGTGTAACCTAGGTCAGCGGCCCTCCCAGCCTTTATGTAGGAGGCTGGGTCCCGGGAGTTCTCTACCGACTAGGTTTTACAATTAGGGAAAGTTACAACCAAATTAGGGTTTCTTGTATCTTGGGTTGTCTTCTTTGTTGTGGGCTGATTGCTGCTGTTGTAATAGCTGGGTAGTGCCTCAAGAGAAGGCGTGGATGTAGCTAGTAGCAGTTTTCCCTCGTTAACGAACCGAGGTTTATCGAACCAGTAGGACTTTGAAATCAACAACGAGGTGAATGTTGAAGATCTCTGGCGCTTAACCTTGAACAGACGTGGACCTGCACACACTTAACCAAAATACTTTGCCCCCAACAGTGGAGAGGTTGTCAATCTCTCCGGTCTCGCGGAACACAAAACGGTTAATTGTATGATGAAATGGAATAAATGTAAAAGTGACCAGCGGAGCGATGGTGATTAAAAGCAAGTAAACGTGGTTGTAAACAATGTAAAAAGATGGACCGGGGGCCATGGGTTCACTAGTGGAGTCTCTCAAGTAAATAAAATATGCATGTGATGGGTGAACAAATTACAGCTGGGCAATTGACAAGATTATGACACAAACCCAATCTAGCTATGACAAAGAGAACATGATAATATTTATGGAGGCATCACGACAAGGAACAAAGACCGTTGAGTCCAACTGCGTCTTTGTCTAATAAGTCCACCGTGGGATCGCTATCCAGCCTGTCACCCAACGGTATTAAGTTGCAAGCAACATACATATGCAATAAGAAATGCGCATGATGTAAGCAACACTAATATCAAATGAGACATTAGCGCCGCTGTTTTACCCTTAGTAGTAATAGCACACCCTCGCCCTTAGACGTTTCTGTCACTCGTGCCCAGGAACAAGAGGGGGCATGAAGCCACTATCTAGCATAACTACCCTCTCTTGGAGATGCATACAATCACTTGGCCAAAGTAACCACACACATCGGAGAGCATGCAAGAACATAAATAACTCATATAAGAATCATGCACAATCTGAACATAACTTCATAATCCATCGGATCCCAACAAACACATCACATAGCATTACAACGATAGATCTTGATCATGTTAGGCAGCTCACAAGATCATAAGACATGAAGTACAAGAGAGAGAGACTACCATCTAGCTACTTCCATGGACCCGTGGTCCAAGGTATGACTACTCACGTATCATCCCGGAGGAAGGCATGGTGATGAAGAGCCCTCCGGGATCGATCTCCCCTCCGGCAGAGTGCCGGGATCAGCTTCAGATTGGATCCCGAACTAGGGTTCGGGATGACGGCGCGTCGGGGTCGAGTTTCTGGAAAATAATGGCCGCCCCGACATTTTTAGGTTATTTCTGATTTTATGGGCGTCGGAGGGGGTCGAGAGGCCGCACGAGGAGAGGGTGTGGGCCCCACCCGCGGGTCAAGGGGGACCCGCGGCAGGACCCCGTCCCTGCCCCGTGGGTCTCCTCTGGCGCCCCTCTTCGGTCCCTGTCTTCGTCTTGGCATATAAAAATTCCACAAAAAATTCCAGCGCGTTCCGAGAATATTTCCAGAAATAAATTTCTGAAACAAAAAGACAGCAAAAACAGGGAACTGGCACTGGGCATCTTGTCTATAGGTTAGTCCAACAAAATGCTAAAAAGTGATATAAATAATAGTAAAAACATGTGACAATAACATGAAACTAGCATGGATCACTCAAAAATTATTGATACGTCGGAGACGTATCAGCATCCCCAAGCTTAACTCCTACTCGTCCTCGAGTAGGTAAGTGATAACCAAATGATTTTTGATGAGACATGCAACCAACACAAACTTGATCAAGATAGTGATGCAAATCAATGGATGCGAATGAAGAGATACAAAACAATTGTATATAATTGATAGCAAGAAAGTAATGCATAAACAAGTTGCATCATTCAAGCAAAAGCTTTCATAAATAGTATGTCAAAGACATGAAAACAATGTGATCAACATATTTGTCTAATTCACAAGGATAATAATTCCATAACAAAAGTGTTTGAGAATCAACACAAAGAAGATGTAAGAATTAGCAAAAGCTTCATCTTCCAACGGTTTATCATATAGATAATGTCAATATAAAGATTCATGTTTAATCATGGCAATGCAATATGCTCAACGATGCCTAGGGTCAATACTAGATGTTTGCTTTTGTGGAGATAGAAGAAAGAGGAAAGCTGACTCAACATTAAAAGTAAAAGAAAGACCCTTCGCAGAGGGAAGCAGAGATTAGTCATGTGCTAGAGCTTTTTGTCTTTATGAAACAGTAGCAAAATGATTTTCATCCATGCATGTTTTTGTCAACAACTTCACAACAGAGAAGCTATCTAGTCCCCCATGACAAGCAAGGTTTTTAGACTTGTGAGAGCAGCTGGTTCTTTAGAGAAGTGAGTACGCTTCTCTTTCTCCTTGGTTTCACCACTGTCCAATGTTTGGGCTGATTTCTCAGTTTTGCATTGTGCGGAGGAGAATTGTTGGTTATATTTATATTTTTGCTTAAGCTGCTCTCGGGTTGATTCAAGTGAAGTCGTAATCCATCAACACGGAGTGAAAAGGGAAAACGACCTTGCTCGTCACAAGTTATATCTAGCTCTCTACTGCTCCCTCATGAGCTAAAAACAGGGGCACAAAAAGAAGTATTTTGAAATTTTAAAGATAGCACATGACAAATTTACTTGGAATGGTAGGAAATACCATGCATAGGTAGATATGGTGGACATAGCTGGCGAGAAAGTTTGGCTTTGGGGATGGATGCACGAGTGAACCATACACTCAGTACGAATTTTTGGGTTAGCAAAGAAGGTATTTGAAGAAAACATCTATTAATAATCGGTAACAGAACAACATAGGACATGCACCAGTCATAAGCATAAAAACTCTACACCGTCTCCCTTGTTGACCAAACAATTCTTTCGATGGAAAGATTAGCACTATGAATTAACAACTGCGAAAAACCACACAATTTCAAGCTTTCAACCATATTTCTTTACTAATCAATTCCACCTAAATAACCCGCAAGTTTAAGCATTCAACTTAGCATCTCAAAACAATTGAGAAGCATCAAGTATCCACACCAAGATCTACAAAACTATACAGGCTTTTCATCTTATTCTATCATCACGCAAACAACATTTTGTCGCATTGAAAAATCAAGCAATCTTTCAACAACAACTCTCCAACAAGTATAAGTGAAGAACAAGAGAGTTTAGCACAACAACTAGCAGCTCTAAACAAGATAAAAGATAAAAGCGAGAGCTTACTAGAAAACGGACAGTAGCTAAGAATACTCAAAAAGATATAAGCGAAGCAAAGGAGTATTCAAACAAAAAAGCGGAGCGTGTCTCTCTCCCACACAAATAAAGCTAGGATCCAACAAAGTTATGACCAGCAAACAAACGAACAAAACTGAAAGTAAAAAGACGCTCCAAGCATAGCACATAATATATAAAGTGATAAAAACGAAATTCAAAGAAGATGACCTTATGATAGTCGACGAAGATGAGGGGATGCCTTGGGCATCCCCAAGCTTTGACTCTTGATAATTCTTGATATTCAGAGGGGGTGCCATGGGGGCATCCCCAAGCTTGAGCTCTGGTCCATCCTCAATTTCTTCATATTCCTCTCCTTTGGAACTTAAAAACTCCCTTCACACAAAACTTCTCATAATTTGATTAGAGGGTTAGTGCTCGTAAATTAAAACGCACATGTGTTCAACTTGGGACAAATTGCAAACCAACTTCATAGGACATTAGCTTACACTTTACTAAGCCTACATGTGATACTCTACCCCTAGAATATCACATATGGCAATTGATGGGGGGATACTTTATAGGTAGGCCCATGGACCCGTAAAGTAGACCCGCCAAGACCAAGAAGGCCAAAGCCGGGCCACGCTTCAAGTTACATGGGCTGGGCTAGAGACAAGCCGACCAAGGCCCATGGCGAAGAAGGGACTCGCTGAAGAGGAGTCCTAGTACAACCCGGATTTCTAAACATGGAAGACCAAGACCTAGAGTAGGACTCCGTGTCCAAGTATGACCCGGTACAAGTTGTAAGCCCAGGACCTGGCCACCTTTATAAGTCGGGTCCTGGACCTAGATCAACAAGTTTTTACAAGTCTCAGAACCCGCAATACCAGATTCCAGGGAGGTTGAAGTCGCCGGATCTCGAGTTAGCGAGATCAGGTCCTTGTGATCTAGGGCAAGTCATATCAATAAAGCCGAAGCAGGAAGTAGGTCTTTACCTCCATCGAGAGGGGCCGAACCTGGGTAAATCTGTGTCCTCAGGCGAGATTGACCACTCCTACAAACTTCGATCACCAATGGCCCCACAACTTATCTTCCTTGAGGAAGAACTCGCCGTGACAACCCTACGATAGTTGGCGCCCACCGTGGGGCCTGTGATGAAAGGAGTTGAGATTGTGGGAGCAGCTCATCGAGGTATGGAGAAACTCGCCATTGGCCGGGTCTTCACCAACCAGCACGGCGAGACCGAGATCGACGACTACGGGTGGAGTCCTGAGATGGATGAAGTTGAAGAGGGCTACTAGTTCATCTTCGGCAAGATCAATGTGTTCGTTGGCATGGTAGGAACCACAGGTAACCGTGCTAACCAGTTGGATTCAGTTTCAGAGGCAACAGCTGTGGTGGAATCTGATGGAGAGGAGTCCTTCGGAACATCACAAGTCGGCATAGTGGCCGAACCAGAGGAACAGCTTGTCATCAACAAGGAAGAGGAGTCGCTGGCAGAGCCATGTATGGAGCCAGATTACGACACCGATTCAGAGTCAATTTTACCTCTGTTTGAAGATCGACTGGGTATGGAATCGAGGAGGAGTACGTGCAATCACCAACACGGCCGCGTCACGTTGGAGTCTACGTGAACAGTGCAGATAATGCAGGTGGAGATCAATTCGATCCCAACCTGTTGACAAAGGAAATCACAGTAGACAATGCGGTGGCTTGTGCAGAGGAGTTGCTGGCAGCTCGTGAGGCATTAGAGAAGCAATTGGCAGATGTTGCAGAAGCAAATCGCAAATTAGCAGGAGATCAAGCCCTTGTGCAGGCAGAACAGACACGTATACAAGCTAAGCAGGCTCGCATACGAACAGAGCAAGAGCGCATACAAGCTGAAGCAGCAACAGTGCGCAATCGCCAACAGGAACTCGCCTCAATTCAGCATCGGAAGACTCAGAGCTGACTTCATGAGGGAGTCCACATCAATCAACCAATCTGTTTCAGACACCAACAGGCCCAGCCGCAGGAGCCTAAGGATCTGCACCTGGAGCACCACCACCACCGCCACCACCACCAGGAGGAAACGGAGGAGTCGGAATGGGAGCTGGAGCCAATGTACCACCCCCACCACCTGGCGGAGGAGTCGGTGGTATGGGTCCGCCACCGCAGAGGTTCCACACACCTGCAGGGCATTATTCAAATCCGATGGATAACGTACATGCAGCAACCATGGCACTAGAGAGAATTCCACTTAATGAGAACCCAATGGGACAGGAAGCACGACTCACCATCGGCATGTTGAAAACAACTCTAGCCCAGCAGGCTAGATATCCTAGTTTCCCAGATGCAAGTAAGCTTCACTCAACCCCGTTCAACTCTCGAACGAGGAGTTGGCATGACGAGTCACATCTGGCCGGGTCCACAACCGCAAGGCGGAGGGAACTGGCAAGGAATTTAGCAAACATACCAACGACTTCAGAGGCACAGAGAATTGTGGACGAAGCACGAACGAGAAGGGAAGCAGCTGCAGCAGCAAACCCAGGAGTCGGAAGGACTCGGGAAGCGGCTCCATCTGCAGCAGCACCAATGGTGAACCCGTCGCATCATGCGCTCACTGAGGTAACCTCACCAGGGAGCTCTCCATCATTAACAGGACCCGCATGTCTTCTAGAGGCCATCAGAGCCGTAGCTTTTCCAGATAACTTCAAGGAACCACACAAGGTGGGCAATTATGAACCAAATATGGACCCAACTTCGTGGCTTAGCAGTTATGAGATGGCAATGAGTATCAGAAACGCCTCAGAAGAGCTGTGTGCAAAATTTATGTATCTTATGATGGATGAAACAGCCAAAGTTTGGATGAGGAACTTGCCTCCCAGGTCTATCAATTCATGGGAGCAGTTGAAGACAGACTTTGTGCAAAATTTCCAAGGAACTTGTAGGAAGTTGAGCACCATAGAGGACTTAGAGCGATGCGTTCAGCGGAAGGGCGACTCCGCAAGACACTGGATGAAGCGGGTCTCAGAAATTATCAATTCATCGTAGGGACTCCCACCCATCTCTATGCTGATGGCATTGGAGAGAAACTACAGTTACAACCCTTTGAGTTGGAAGTTGGGACGTATGAAAGATAGTCCGAATCAGGGCATTCCTATCACCATTGGAGAGATCATGGCAGGAGCCAACAAGCACGCATCCACGGACAAAACCAAGGACCCGGAAGAAGCCGAAAAAGGACAAGGAGGCAGTGGGCCAAGTCAGAATCAAAACCAAGGTCAAAACCATGGAGGCGCTAAGAGGCCATATGGAGACAACTCTGACCTGGTAGCTAATACAAACACTAGGATCAGACGCAAGGACAACAACTCTCAAGGGTATCAAGGGCGTAGGCCAACTACAGAGGAGATTCTGGCGAGTCCATGTCCTAAACACGCCAGAAACGGGAAGTGTGGTCATACCTTGGGACAGTGTGTGGATCTGCAGCATGGCAGGTGTTGTCGTGGGGTTGTCACGGCAAGTTCTTCCTTAGGGAAGATGAGTTCTGGGGCCATTGATGACTGAAGTACGCTGGAACGGTTAATCTCGCCAAGGAACAAGGATTTACCCAGGTTCGGCCCCTCTGATTCGAGGTAAAGACCTACTTCCTGCTTCTCTATTATTGCTCTTGATATGTCTCGATTACAAGGACCCGGCTCCCACAACTTAGGAGCCGGCGACTTCTCTCTGGTGGCTAGGGTTTCTCTATCGGTTGAAGCTTATCTCTACTGGTTGGACTTGTGAGACTTATCGATCTAAGGTCCAGGACCCCGCTTATAAAGGCTGCCGGGTCCCTGGACTTACACTTTACACCGAGTCATACTAGAACACGGAGTCCTACTCTACGTCTTGGTCTTCCAAGTTTAGACTCCGGGTTGTACTTGGACTCCTTCCGGACGGGTCCTTTCTTCATCATGGGCCTTGGCCGGCTTGTCTCCAGCCCAGCCCATGCGACTTGATATGTGACTCGGCTTTGGCCTTCTTGGTCTTGGCGGGTCTACTTTCCGGGTCCATGGGCCTACCTATAAAGTATCCCCCCATCAGTAGCCCCCGAATTTATCTTGGGCACAGCTTGGCGGCTTCCTCTGACTTGCTGGTTCGACTCTCTGGGTCGACTCCTTCCACTTGAGCCAATGGCTCCAAAGTCGCCTGCTGCTAGCTCCAAGATGAATTCCTGCATAAAAACATAATACTTACATAAAATGAGTCCGTCCTGTTCTTTCGCACAAGTCCACCACTCTAGCTCTTTATAGCACTTGGCCGAGTCTGTGGCTATTCCTGTGCACTACTCTGTCAATTTTCAACTCTTTAAGTCATGGGACTCGGCTTCCTGGAACAAGCCGGCTATTCTTCCCTCTCTGTAACCTTATCTTTTGACTATTGAATCGTTATCCACGATTTTTCCGTGGGCCACCACTGTAAACCTCTAGGGTTTTACCCTATCATAAATACCAAAAGGTGAGAACCGAATCGTCACCAAGNTTCTCCCCTAGTATGCGCCGTTGCGAAAGTTCGTCATTTCGAAGCATCACGTGATGATCGGGTGTGATAGATTCAACGTTCACATACAACGGGTGCAAGCCAGTTTGCACATGCGGAAATACTACGGTTGTCTTGACGAGCCTAGCATGTACAGACATGGCCTCGGGAACACGGAACCGAAAGGTTGAACACGAGTCATATGAATGATATGATCAACACTGAGTTGTTCACCATTGAAGCTACATCATCTCACGTGATGATCGGTGGTGGTGTAGTGGATTTGGATCGTGTGTCACTAATCAACCAGAGAGATGTTGAGTTTAGTGGAAGTTCGTTAATTTGATTAAGTTGAACTAAAATTGTCATAAACAAGTGTCCTAAAGATGTCTTTGCAAAATCCTTGTAGATCATGGGAGACTACAGTAGTATGTTTCTAGCTGAGGAGCTGCGTCTCGATGGGTCAAACTTTGCTGAATGGTACATGCGTCTGAGAGAAGCCCTTTTCGCCAATGATGAGCTCTACGTGATAGATGAAGCTTTAGAAAAACGCCCTGATGTTACTGTTGACTACGAAGGGTATATGGAGTGGTACGATCAAAAGACCACCTACTTGAGAGTCGAGTGGCTGATATGCACCTTCATGGATTCTAACCTTGGTAGGCAATTTGGAAACTTGAGCGCAATGGAGATTGTCGATGAGCTGAAACAAAGGTTCATAGCACAAGTTAGAGTTGCAAGGTTTGAATGCCTGGATGAATTTCTTTCAACTAAGATGGAAGAAAACACTTGCTTGGAACAGCACCTAAGAAAAATGCACCGGCTGTATTATACTATGGTGGATGTTTGGAACCATGAAATAACTGACGAGATGGCAATAGATGGGGTGCTGCGCTCGCTTCCCCCCAGCTATAAGGACTATGTGAGGAACTATATCATGGGAAGGGATTCGATCACTTTCTGTGAGTTTATTTCCCAGCTGCGTCAAGTTAAAGTGGAACCCATAGCAGGAGAAGTAGTCAACGCAGAAGGTATATTTTGATATACTAGTTATAAATGTTTAAATGTCCCATTTACACTTATGGTGAGCTAAGTATTTGATACTTGTGCTATTTTATGAAAACAGGGCCTGCCGTTTGAGAAGTGCATGGAGGGACTGAGTGGATTTCGCGGGAAGATGGCAATCAAGGAGTTGATGCTGGCGATGTTCTACTTCTACATTTATCGTTTTAAATTAGAGGATTTGAATGAGTTTTGTAATCGAATTAAGTGTGATCTTAAATTAGTGTGTCTCGGTTTGTGAGACGGTCATTCATGTTAAAGACAAGTGGTTGTTCTATTTTCATGAGTAATCCTTTTTGGAGATCACGTTTCGATTATGAGATTATTGTCCTTTGCTAGATTTAAACGATAATTAGTTAAACACTTATAAAATAAACACATACTAAAATATCCAATGCTTAATGATGAGAATTGTTTTTGTCGTGGGGTTGTCACGGCAAGTTCTTCCTTAGGGAAGATGAGTTCTGGGGCCATTGATGACTGAAGTACGCTGGAACGGTTAATCTCGCCAAGGAACAAGGATTTACCCAGGTTCGGCCCCTCTGATTCGAGGTAAAGACCTACTTCCTGCTTCTCTGTTATTGCTCTTGATATGTCTCGATTACAAGGACCCGGCTCCCACAACTTAGGAGCCGGCGACTTCTCTCTGGTGGCTAGGGTTTCTCTACTGATTGAAGCTTATCGATCTAAGGTCCAGGACCCCGCTTATAAAGGCTGCCGGGTCCCTGGACTTACACTTTACACCGAGTCATACTAGAACACGGAGTCCTACTCTACGTCTTGGTCTTCCAAGTTTAGACTCCGGGTTGTACTTGGACTCCTTCCGGACGGGTCCTTTCTTCATCATGGGCCTTGGCCGGCTTGTCTCCAGCCCAGCCCATGCGACTTGATACGTGACTCGGCTTTGGCCTTCTTGGTCTTGGCGGGTCTACTTTCCGGGTCCATGGGCCTACCTATAAAGTATCCCCCCATCAGTAGCCCCCGAATTTATCTTGGGCACAGCTTGGCGGCTTCCTCTGACTTGCTGGTTCGACTCTCTGGGTCGACTCCTTCCACTTGAGCCAATGGCTCCAAAGTCGCCTGCTGCTAGCTCCAAGATGAATTCCTGCATAAAAACATAATACTTACATAAAATGAGTCCGTCCTGTTCTTTCGCACAAGTCCACCACTCTAGCTCTTTATAGCACTTGGCCGAGTCTGTGGCTATTCCTGTGCACTACTCTGTCAATTTTCAACTCTTTAAGTCATGGGACTCGGCTTCCTGGAACAAGCCGGCTATTCTTCCCTCTCTGTAACCTTATCTTTTGACTATCGAATCGTTATCCACGATTTTACCGCGGGCCACCACTGTAAACCTCTAGGGTTTTTACCCTATCATAAATACCAAAAGGTGAGAACTGAATCGTCACCAAACCTTTCATTCCCCAAACTTTCCATCTCTCCTGCACTCGTTCCTTTCCCGCGCAGCGCTTCCTCTCGCACCGCACGCACGCCATGGCCCCCAAGCGTCCCACCAAGGGCACCTCCAAGGCCAAGGCCGCTTCTGGCAGCAGGATCGTCGACATTGCCGCCGAGGCCGCCGCCGCCGCCGCTCCTTCTTCGAAGAGATCTATCTCCGCCGATTGGTGCGGTTCAACCATCACGGCGGAGCAACTGAAATCGCATCGCCTTGCGGGCCTTCTTCCATCAAGTGTCAGGGCACGAGCTCCTGGGGACGAATCAGTGCCTTCTCCGGCGAAGGGCGAGGTCGTCATCTTTGCGGAGCATCTTTTCCGCGGCTTCACACCCCCCGGTAATTTGTTCTTCCGCCAGCTCCTCGAGTTCTACAAGCTGCGCATTCATGACCTCGCCCCAAACTCTGTCCTTACCCTCTCCAACTTTGTTGTTCTCTGTGAGGATTACCTCCAGATCAAACCTGACTTAGATCTATGGCTCGAGTTGTTCTATTGCAACCCTCAACCTGAAACCTCCGGTGGACCCCTCTTACAATGCGGCGCTGTAGCTCTCCAGCGTCGCCTAAATTCTGTCTTCCCCAAACCAGTTTTTCCAAATCGCATCAAGGACTGGCAAAAGTCCTTCTTTTATTGCAAAGACACCTCTCCTGAGGATGAACCTAAACTCCCTCAATTTTCTGAGAGCCGACTGGAGGTGACTCCTGCTATGAAAGCCAGGTGCTCAGAGGCCGCCCGGCCCAAAGTCGAATCCTTGATCCTCAGAATCCGAGCTCTCCTCTCTCACAACCTGGAAAACATGGATCTTGTCCGCTGCTGGACCACCTGGAAAATTCAACCGCTGAGTCCTAGGACCCGGCTCATCTGCTCATACACCAGGTGTGTCACAGATGATCTTAGGATGATTGCTAAGTTATCTGATGGTCCTGAACTTGGTCGATTAATCAAGAAATTGACCGGGAAGATGGTGAAGGACCAAGCCCACTTTGGGCTCCAGCCTTTTTGCTCCACCTGCCCAGCTCCTGCTGTAAGTACTTTAACTGTCTTTCCTTCTTGCTTGCTTGCATTATCTCAATCTGCTAACTCAAATTTTCTGTTCCCCTCTGCAGCTTACCGACTCCTTCTGGAAGTCGACCCTTGAAACTGACAAGGGCAAAGGGAGCACCTCTGCTGCTGCAGAGGTTGTTGAGGAAGAAGAAGCCAGCGAGGAGTCCTCTAAAGAGGCTACTGCTGCTGGTGATGAAAATGAAGATGAGGAGTCCTCACCTGAGGCTCCCACTGTCAATGTTGTTGAGGAGGGGTCCTCCTCTGAAGCACAGCATGCTGACCAGGAGCATACCGAATCAAGCCCTGCAAGGGCCCAAACCATTTCATCTGAGGAGTCCTCAGATGCCAAGAGTCGCTCTCCGACTCCTCCAGTTCCAAAAAATGGGTCCCGGGCTGCTGTGCCTAAGGTACCTGCCTCACGAGTCCGCAAATCTAGCGGCTCCTCCAGCGAGCCCGAAGAAATTCCTGCACAAGTCCTTGCTGCCAAGAAAAGGAAATTGCGCTCAAGTGGCCCTGCAGAGTCTCCTCCTCCTCTACCTGTATCACATCAGAGGAAGTCGACCTCTCCTCCCGAGAAGGCTGACTCCTATGTGTCTGGAATGTCAATCTTCTCTTCTGACTCTCAAGAAGCTTTAGATCTTGAGACAAATGTTGGGTATGACCTTTCTCCTTGGTTTTTACTGGCATGTCATCTGTACTTATCTTTAATCTATACCTGAATTTCAATCTGTCCTGTCTCAGAGCCCGGCCCTGCGCCAAGGTCTCCAAGCTACCAGGCATGGATGATGTAACTTCCGGCCGAGGAGTTGTACCGCCGTCGACTTCTCAGACGACGAGTACCAAGACAGCTCCTACGACTCCCACATCTATTGGTGCAACAGCTACTGGGACTCCCCCTGTACCCGAGTCCGCTCCAAGGACTCGGTTGGAGACTCCTGTGGTGATCCCATCTTCATCTGGAGGTGGAACCCCAACTACTACTGTTCAAGCGCCTCCGAGTCTGGAAAAGGCGGCTCCCACTTCTCAACTGAATACTGAACCAGCAAAGTCTTCAACTGACTACAGCCGGCTCCGAATATCTGACAACAAATCCTTCAACGAGGCCTACATTGAGGCCGTAGAGCTTAATGATCAAGCCTCCAAACTAAAGGATGAGGAGCAAGTAGCCCTCAGAGCCCTTGAGATGATTCACAACGTAAGCATTCTAACTTGTGCTCTTTATGCTCTATCCATTAATCCCCTATTACAGTAGCCCCCAAGCACCTTATCTTTGGTGACTTGGAGCTAAGATAGGTGCTTCATCCTGAAATCAAATCACTTGGTAGGTAGAACAAACTTGCATACTGTAGCCCCCAAGGCCTGAGTCCTTAGCTCTACTAGGACTCGGGGCTGCTAATTTACTGTCTGTCGGGTCCTTAGACCAAAAAATTTCTGCATGAGTAGCCCCCAAGCGCCGAGTTGTCAGCCTGCGACGACTTGGAGCTACCAATATATATTGCTCACTGATATCTTACTTGAAGAAAAATTTCTGTTCTGCGAGTAGCCCCCAAGCGCCAAGTTGCTAACTTGTGGCGACTTGGAGCTGATGACTTGTCGATTAGGACTCTTGACTGCTGTTTATGAAAAAACTGACTCCTGAGTAGCCCCCAAGCGCCAAGTTGTTAACTTGTAACGTCTTGGAGCTCATGAGTTATAGAATTTGACTTGTAAAAAATCTGACTTGCACTTTTCTGACTTGTTAATTGTCGACTTATGCATTGCTGACTTCTGCCTTTCATGACTTCTGCTTTTCCAGACTGTTGTCTCCAAGATGAAAAGAGACATGAAGAAATTGGAAGACGAAGCAGCTACCAGTGCCAAATCTGCTGAATCTGAAAAACAACATTCCCTCAAACTGGAGAAGGACTTACAAGTCCTAGCTGCTGAGCTAGCAAAGGTAAAGAAAGAGTCGGCTGAAGCAAAGAAGGCTGCCCAGAAGGCCCACACTGATCTGAGAGCCGTCCTGGATGTATGCCAAAAGGGGATTAAGGCGATGTGTCATCATATCTTTGGTAAGTTACTGCACTTGCTTTCTTTCAGCTTTATACCAAGAATTCAATGACTTATGACTTTTGGCTTTTCTTACTTTGCAGGGGCTGACTCCCCAAAACTCAAGCTGCCAACTAGCCAACAACTCCACTCCGTGCTAGACCACTGCCATGGGCTGCAGGAGGGTGCTCGCTCTGTGGTTAAATATCTGAACTCCAAGGGCAAGTACCCTAAGGAACCCGAGCGTTTGGTTGATGAATTGTCAAGGGCTCCAGGGATACATGCACATGTGGAAACAATCTGCCATGAGGAGATCTGCCATAAGAATACTTGCACTGGCCCACAGCTACTATCCCACCGTCCTGGAGCCGGCAATGCTCACTATGGGAAAGCCAGAGCAGCATGAAGACGGCAAACCTTTCACTCAAGACGACTTTAAAGCTGAGGAGTTGTTAGTGCGGCCTTACGCCTGCGAAATCGCCAACAAGATGGACCCGGAGGTATGGGTTCATCACTATGACTTGGAGAACAAGAGGGTTAATCCAGGAGTTCCTCCAATCGTAAACTTTGGGCGTCCCTCACAGGATATGACTGGTGCCCCATCAACTGGGCCAAGCTCTTCCACTCCAGCTGCTCCTAAGGCTGGCGACTTGACTGGTGCAGAGCCCACGCTGAAGACTCCTGCTGCGCCCACCCCTTCAAGAGTCGCAACTGGCGGCTCCCAAATTCAAGAGGAGTTGAGCAAACACATGAAGAACCCCAGGGGAACTGGTTATCAGACGAAGAAAGTTGCCACAAAATCTCCTGGGAAGTCGACTTCTGCGTCTGCTGCACAGGCGAAAGACAAGTCCCCGGCTAAGGACTCCACACCTCCAGTCAAGGACTCAGCTCCTGTAAAAGACAATTCTCTAGATGACTTCTAGTTTTGTAATAACTTATTTCTTGATGGCTTTAAACTATGTAGCTTGCTAGCTACTTTGGAATGTAATGATGCATTACTGGTGCTGTAAACTATTTAGCTTGTTAGCTATTTTGGGCTGTAATGATGCACTTCTGGTGCTTTAAACTATTTAGCTTGTTAGCTATTTTGAATTTGTGCCAATCGGCTTGGTTCTTATAACCCGTCTAATTTTTCACTGATGAATAAGTAGGCCCTGCATGACTTCTCGTACAGCTTGTGCTGACAGGTTCTTAACTCATATGCTCCTTAGGATCCATAAGAGAAAGAAACAAGTCATGCCTGTAGATAGATCATATTGTGCAGGATGCATCTGACTTACCAGCGAGAAAACTAGGAAAATTTGGCTACTGTGCCGGGTCCAAGAGTTTAAGCTTAACTTTTTTCACTGAAAAGCAAGCCCCCAAGAACCTGATGATCAAAATTTAAAGAACAAAGCGCACTCACTGGGTGACTCGACTAAAGGACTCATGTTCACAGAAGCCGGCTTTATTTCATTTGATCATAATAATTCGATTACATCTAGGCATGGCTCACTGGGCTCATTGCCTTTCAACTCATGAATCTATTACAACTTAGGTATAATATGGACGTAGCTGAGCTATGTTCCAAGGCCTCTTTGCCTCTGCATAAGGATCTAGAGTATGAGCTGTATCAGCTCCTTTGCCTACACTTGCCGGCTCTCGCACATCCATCAGATAGTACGATCCATTGTTCAGATTCTTGCTTATGACGAACGGTCCTTCCCATGGTGGAGATAACTTGTGCATCCCTTCCTTACTCTGGACAAGGCGAAGCACTAAGTCTCCTTCCTGGAAAGTCCTGGTTTTGACTCTGCGTGCGTGATATCGCCGCAAGTCCTGCTGATAAACTGCTGATCTCTCAAGGGCTAACTCCCTTGCTTCCTCAAGTGCATCGACCGAGTCCTGTCGGGCGAGTTCATTTTCTGTCTCAACATAATTGGCGACTCGTGGCGAGTCGTGCAACAAGTCGCTTGGCAAGACAGCTTCTGCTCCATACACCATGAAGAAAGGTGTGAAGCCAGTAGATCTGTTAGGAGTCGTCCTGATGCTCCAAAGCACTGCTGGTAACTCCTCAACCCAAGACCCGGCGGCTCTTAGCAAAGGGACTCGGAGCCGGGGCTTAATTCCCTTCAGCAACTCCTGATTTGCCCTCTCTGCTTGTCCATTGGACTGTGGATGTGCCACTGAGGCTAGGTCGAGTCTGATGTTGTTCTCACCGCAAAACTTGGCCATCTCCCCAACTGATAAGTTGGTACCATTGTCTGTAATGATGCTATGAGGATACCCAAAACGTGTGGCTATCTTCTTGAAGAATCTCACAGCTGATGCACCGTCGACTCTGCTGACGGGTTCCACTTCCACCCACTTGGTGAACTTGTCAACTGCTACTAGCAGATGGGTCTTCTGACAAGGCGACTTTGAGAAAGGGCCCACCATGTCGAGTCCCCAAACTGCAAATGGCCAAGTGATAGGGATGGTTCTGAGTTCTTGAGCTGGCACGTGGTCTTGCCTTGCGTACCTTTGACATCCATCACAGACTCGAACTATCCTCTCTGCATCTAAATGTGCTGTCAACCAAAAGAACCCGTGTCTGAAAGCTTTTGACACCAAGGATCTAGTGGATGCATGATGACCACAATCTCCTGCATGGATCTCTTGCAATATTTGCTTGCCCTCTTCTGGAGACACACATCTCTGGTAGACTCCAGTAACGCTTCTTCTATACAACTCGCCGTCAATAACTGTGTAGGACTTGCATCGTCTGATGAGTTGCTTTTGCTTGACCTCATCCTTTGGGAGTTCACCCCGCAGGAGATAGGCTAGGTAGGGCTCTGTCCACTTTGGGATTGCTCGTACTGCTGCAACAAGTGCCGACTCTGGGTCTGGAAAGGCTAACTCCTCCTCTGTGGGCAACTTGACTGAAGGGTGGTGGAGTTCATCTAAGAACACATTTGGTGGTACTTTCTCTCGACGAGAGCCGAGTCGTGATAACGCATCAGCGGCTTCGTTCTTGCGTCTGTCAATATGCTCCACTTGATAACCAGAAAAGAACCCGGCTATCTGTTCGACTGCTCTTCTATAAGCTGCCATGTTTGCATCCTTCGAGTCCCAAGTTCCAGATACTTGCTGAGCTACGAGATCCGAGTCTCCAAAGCACCTGATACGCTTGATGTTCATCTCCTTGGCCAAACGCAGGCCATGTAGCAAAGCCTCATACTCTGCCATGTTATTGGTGCAATCAAAGTGTAACTGAAGGACGTATGCTAACTTATCTCCCTTAGGTGATGTTAACACCACGCCGGCTCCTGAGCCTTCCAACTGTCTGGACCCATCAAAGTGCATAGTCCAATACTTGGTGCAAGGGGTGCTTGGTGAAGATGTAAAATCTGTCCAATCATTGACAAAATCCACCAAAGCTTGAGATTTGATCGCTGTCCTTGGCTCATATGTGATATGATAAGGACCCAACTCAATTGCCCACTTGGCAACTCGCCCTGTTGCCTCTCTGTTGCGTATAATATCTGCCAGCGGTGCTGAACTCACCACCTTAATTGGATGCTCTTGGAAATAATGCTTGAGCTTTCTACTTGCAAGAAAAACTCCATAAACTAATTTCTGCCACTGAGGGTACCTTTGCTTTGACTCTGTGAGGACTTCACTGATGTAGTAGACAGGTCTCTGCACTGGGTACTCCTTTCCTTCCTCTGCACGTTCCACAACTACTACTGCGCTGACAACTCTCTCGTTGGCAGCTACATATAATAGCATGGGCTCCTTATCTGTAGGAGCTGCAAGCACTGGTGCTGTTGATAAAGTTTTCTTCAACTCCTCAAAAGCACGG
The DNA here is from genome assembly GCA_012064385.1 of Puccinellia tenuiflora. Lineage (NCBI taxonomy): Eukaryota > Viridiplantae > Streptophyta > Magnoliopsida > Poales > Poaceae > Puccinellia > Puccinellia tenuiflora. Next base: position 223,621 of record QRDG01000352.1, read on the forward strand.
TCAGCCTCTTCATCCCATAGGAATTTGTCTGACTTCTTCAGGAGTCGGTAGAGAGGACCCGCCTTCTCCCCGAGTCTGGAAATAAACCTGCTCAGAGCTGCCACACATCCAGTAAGCTTTTGGACGTCCTTCAGACAAGTCGGCTTCTGCAAGTTATGGATAGCCTTGATTTTCTCTGGATTTGCCTCAATGCCTCTCTCTGAAACGATGAAGCCTAGGAGTTTGCCAGCAGGGACTCCAAAGACACACTTGGTCGGGTTGAGCTTCATCTTATACTTGCGTAGGTTCTCAAAGGTTTCTGTCAAGTCTGCTATCAAAGAGTCGGCCTTCTGAGATTTGACAACTACATCATCCACATAAGCATGAATATTCCTTCCAATCTGTTTTTTGAAACAGTTCTGAATACACCTCTGATATGTAGCTCCCGCATTCTTGAGTCCAAAGGGCATTGTTGTGTAACAAAATGCTCCAAAGGGCGTGATGAAGGACGTTTTCAACTCATCCTCTATCTTGAGTCTGATCTGATGGTACCCTGAATATGCATCCAAGAAACAAAGCAACTCTGACCCCGCTGTGGAGTCAATGATCTGGTCTATGCGAGGTAGTGCAAACGGGTCCTTAGGGCAATGCTTGTTCAGGCCCGTGAAGTCAATGCACATCCTCAACTCTCCTGTCTTCTTTGGTACCAACACTGGATTGGCCACCCACTCTGGGTGAAAGACCTCCTTGATGAACTCGGCTGCGAGGAGCCGAGCCACCTCTTCTCCTATGGCTTTCCTCCTGTCATCATGAAACTTGCGCAGACCCTGCTTGACTGGTCTTGCGTTAGGATTAACGTGTAAGCTGTGCTCGGCGAGTTCTCTCGGGACTCCTGGCATGTCAGATGGCTTCCATGCAAAAACGTCCCGGTTCTCACGGATGAACTCGACGAGCGCGCTTTCCTATTTATCAGAGAGGTGTGCCCCAATGGTGAACTGCTTGGAAGAGTCACCAGGGGTGAAGTCGACTTGCTTTGTATCCTGAGCTGACTTGAATTTCATCTTCTCCTCTGTGGCCGGCTTCTTAAGGACCGAGTTGTCCTCCGGATCCACGTTTGCCTTGTAAAACTTCAGCTCCTCTTGAGCACAAGCTGTCTCAGCCATGGCTGCATCACCAATCTCGCACTCCAATGCCATCTGTCTGCTGCCATTAACTGTGATGATTCCTGCTGGACCTGGCATCTTGAGCTTCAAGTACACATAACATGGCCTGGCCATAAACTTAAAATATGCAGGTCGACCAAAAAGAGCATGATATGGGCTCTTAAGGTCCACTACCTCAAAGGGCATAATCTCTGAACGAAAATTCTCCACTGTGCCAAAAGCAACCTCAAGATAAATCTTACCAATAGGTTTAGCCGACTTCCCTGGTACTATCCCATGGAACACTGTCTCTGTTGGAATTAGCTGTCTATCTTGCAGCTGCATCCTCTTGAACGTGTCGTAATATAAGATGTTGATACTGCTTCCACCATCCATAAGCACTTTGTTCAATGTATAGCCCCCAACTTGAGGTGCCACTACCAAGGCTAGCTGCCCTGGCTCGTCGACTCTTGGAGGATGATCTGCCCGACTCCATGTGATGGTTTGCTCTGACCACCTGAGCCACTGTGGAAGGGCCGGCTCTACTGCATTAACTGCTCTGACTTTCAACTTCTTGGAACGCTTGGACGTACTAGTCGTGAAGACATGGTAGCTGCCATGACTCGGGTTGTGCTGCCGAGTTGTGACATAATACTGACCATTGCCCTCGTGAAGCTGCTTCGGGTTCTGCTGGAACCCGCCCTGCTGGTGACCTCCTCCTTGAGGTTGGTTTGGGTTATTGCCGGCTCCTCCACCATTATTGCCGGGTCCTCCGGCTCCATTGTTTCCTCTATATCCACCATTGTTGTTACCTCCTCCTGGCCCTTGGAACCTGGCGCGCTGCAAATCTACGCACTGTCCCAGGGTATGACCGCATCTACCGTTCTTGGCATGTTTAGGGCATGGAATTCTCAAGACCTCCTCTGTGCTTGGAGTGCGGCCTTGGTATCCACCAGAATTGTTGTCCTTACGTCTGACTCCAGTGTTTGTGTTGGCCACTAGGTCAGAGTTGTCTCCATACGGCCTCTTGCCACTACCTTGATTCTGGTTCTGATTCTGGTTCTGGTTCTGACCATTGCCACCTTGTCCTTTAGTTCCTTCCTCCTGATCCTTTGTTTTGTCTGTGGCAGCGTGCTTATTAGCACCTGCCATGATCTCACCAATCGTAAGGGGAATACCTTGATTCAGGCTCTCCTTCATACGACCTAGCTTCCAACTCAAGGGATTGTAACTGCAATTTCTCTCCATCGCCATTAAGCACTGAAACTGGTGGGAGTCCTTGTGAGGAGTTAATGATCTCTGAGACTCGCTTCATCCAGTGCCTTGCTGACTCGCCCTTCCTCTGGACACATCGCTCCAGGTCCTCAATGGTGCTGAGTTTCTTGCAAGTGCCTTGGAAATTCTGAATAAAAGCCGCCTTCAATTGCTCCCAAGAGTTGATTGACCTAGGAGGCAAGTTGCGCATCCACACCTTGGCTGCTCCCTCCATCATAAGATACATGAACTTGGCACACAGATTACCTGTGGCATTGCGAATACTCATCGCCATCTCGTATGTACCCAACCAAGAGGTCGGGTCCATGTTAGGCTCATAGTTTGGAACCTTGCGCGGCTCCTTGAAACTGCTAGGGAAGGACTCGGACCTGATGGCATCTGACAAACACTCTGGTCCTGTTAATGCTGGGGACGCACCAGGAGAAGTCACCTCCTCGTGGACCCGGCTCGGCTGAGGCGGGTTGGCTGCAAGCACTATCGCTCTGTCCCTCTCTGCCTCCCGAGCTCTTGCTGCTTCTCTCTCTCGTCGTTGCCTTGCTTCATCAACCACTAGCTGAGCTTGTGAAGCAGTTGGTATGTTTGCACGATTCCTCGCTAGTTCACGACGCCTTGCACTCGTAGAATTTGCCGGGTTGGACTCGCCGTGCCGACTCCTCGTACCTGAGTTAAAGGGTGTTGAGTGTAGCCTACTTGCATCTGGAAAAGTTGGATACAAAGCCTGCTGAGTCAAGGCTGTTTTCAGTAACTCGATAGCCTCCCGAGTCTCCTGTCCTGCTGGTCCCTCTGGTACCACAATATTCTCCAATCTCAGAGTCGCCGCATGCACGTTGTCCATAGGATTGGAATAATGTCCCTCTGGAGTATGAAATCTGTTGGGCTGTGCCCCTAAGCCACCAGATGCTCCTCCTCCGACTCCTCCTTCAGGCGGTGGTCCGTTAGCACGGCTGCCTCCCGATCCTTCTGGGGGTGGTGGTGGTGGTGGTGGTGGTGGTGCTCCTCCGGCTCCTCCTGCGGCGCCTCCTGCTGCCGCTGAGCCTCCTAGTCCGGCTCCTCTGCCTGGACCATTGGGTGTGGTGAATAAATTGGTTGGATTGATGTGGACTCCATCATGTAAGCGACTCCTGGCTCGGCGATGCTGAATTGAAGTAAGCTCCTCGCGGCGCCTCCGCACGACCTGAGCTTCATCTTGGACTCGGGCCTGCTCTGCAGCTAACCTCCGGTTTGCCTCTGTGATATCAGCTAACTGCTTCTCCAACGCAGCACGAGCGTTGGTTAACTCGGCCGCCCTCTCTGCGGCATTACTTGCATTAATCTCCTTTGTCAACAAAGTTGTATCAAACTGATTCCCAGTGTTCCCAGACATGTAGACTCCCACAACACGAGCGCGTACTGGCGACTCCTCGTAATCCTCTTCCTCTATCCCGTACCCAAGTCGATCTTCAAACAAGGGTAGGATGGACTCTGAATCTGCATCATAATCTGAATCTGACTCTTGCATCACATCTGGTTCCTCAGCTAGGGGTTCCTCAGACTCGGCGATGATGCCGACCTCTGAAGTTCCGACCGACTCCTCGCCGTCGGACTCGACGATGACAGTTAGCTCTGGCACCGACTCCGCCGAGTTCTCGCGAAGACCCGACGCGCACACCATCCCGACGAACACGTTGATTCCTCCAAAGACAAGCTGATAGCCCTCGTCGACTTCATTCATCTCCGAGGTCCAGCCTGAGTCATCGATCTCTGTCTCTCCATGCTCATCAGTGTAGACCCGCCCGATGGCGAGTTTCTCCATAGCTCGACGAGCAGCTCCAACGATCTCGACTCCTTTTGTCACCGTAGGCCCCACGGTGGGCGCCAACTGTCGTGGGGTTGTCACGGCAAGTTCTTCCTTAGGGAAGATGAGTTCTGGGGCCATTGATGACTGAAGTACGCTGGAACGGTTAATCTCGCCAAGGAACAAGGATTTACCCAGGTTCGGCCCCTCTGATTCGAGGTAAAGACCTACTTCCTGCTTCTCTGTTATTGCTCTTGATATGTCTCGATTACAAGGACCCGGCTCCCACAACTTAGGAGCCGGCGACTTCTCTCTGGTGGCTAGGGTTTCTCTACTGATTGAAGCTTATCGATCTAAGGTCCAGGACCCCGCTTATAAAGGCTGCCGGGTCCCTGGACTTACACTTTACACCGAGTCATACTAGAACACGGAGTCCTACTCTACGTCTTGGTCTTCCAAGTTTAGACTCCGGGTTGTACTTGGACTCCTTCCGGACGGGTCCTTTCTTCATCATGGGCCTTGGCCGGCTTGTCTCCAGCCCAGCCCATGCGACTTGATACGTGACTCGGCTTTGGCCTTCTTGGTCTTGGCGGGTCTACTTTCCGGGTCCATGGGCCTACCTATAAAGTATCCCCCCATCAGTTTTAATTATACTATTAGTGCTGAAGAGCATGTTGATGCGCATCATTAAGTAGTGTGATTAAAAATGCCATTTTCTGAAAATGCCATGAGTTGCTGAAAATAAACACAAGTGTTGGTTGTATTTTTCAGTGAATAGAAGACATCATTATTTTATCATGGATGAGTGAATAGGAGTATTTATTCATGTCATGGTGAGATTTTGGAAGTAGAGGATATTGAGTTAACAAGATAATTGAGTCCTTTCGATTTGATCAAAAGAGACAAAATATTTGAGTTATTGTTTAGTATGGAGACTTGTGACAAGTGTTATCATAAATTACAATATTTAGAGATTGTTCAAAAGGTGTTTTGATAAACCTAAAGAATTGTAATCACATTATATTTGATATTATGTGGTCATAAAAGAAGGGTCTTTGGTTTTAAGGTTTCATTAGTATCATTTAGATTTATTTTGATAACACTCCTGTTTTAAATAAAGGATCTGTTTAATGATTTGCATTTCGCATATGAGTTATGTGAAATAGTGGTTTCAATGATTATGAGATAATTAAAAACCAAAGCAAATAAAGTTTTGTAGAGTGTTCATATGAGATTATGAATAGAGATTCCACAATGTGAGACTAAAAGGAACAAACCAATGTGTTTGGTTGTGTTATGTATTTTAGTGGTTTTATCGTGAAATTGTTTCATGGATAAAAGGAATTGTTGGAATAAATTTAGAAAGCTTAAACCTCGCATGTTTATGTATCAAGTGGCACATGTGTAAAGTGCTATATTGGTTAAAACTTGACACATAAAAGTTTTGATGATGGTGATCATTGAATTTTGGTTTAGCTTGTCTAAAGAGATGTAGGTTTCAAGAATATGAATTTTGTCAAAAGTTGCAAAATAATATTCATGATTCACTTGTCGTGTTTGGGAAACAAGACATACCTACAGAAACTACAAAAGAAGAAATGGAAACTTTAAATACGAAAGTGACTAAGAGTCATTCTACTTTAAGTTTAAATCATAAAGTAATTGTTACTTGATTTTGTGAAAAGAATGTTTCACATATTTATTTGGCAAAAGAGTTTGCGTGGAATAAATAAAACTTAGAACTGGCAAAGTGCTGGTGTTTCGTATATGAGTTCTCGAATCTTAAGAGTTAAGAGTTTTGGAGGAGTCCAAAGTGTCGAGAAAGTGCATAAGAAACTGAGTGAGATCTAATTAAGATATGTGGTGACATATATTAAGTTAGAGCAGAAATTAATTTCCATAATCAAAATATGTGGTGACATATGTTTGAGTGGGAGCTAGTTAATCATGGTCAAATATAAAGATAACATATTTCTGAGTGGGAGTCAAAGTGGCTTCACAATTTAATATGTGTATGAGGTATATTTGAGTGGGAGTTTACAACATAGTGTTTGAATGAAATGGAGATTTCATAAATGTTGTAAATGGTGACATGGACCAATGCATAACTTATGAAGTTAGTTTGAATGTCAAATATTCATGTAGATGAATGTATCTATGGAGGATAGATAAGTTTGATAAACATTAAAGCCAGAATGTTTCAACCTAAATATTTTTGAAGGAGTTCAAAAATGAAACAAGAGAAGAATGGTTCATCTCATTGTGATATATAGGTGAAGCATTGAGTTAGAGAACTCAGTACAAAATTGATGGTTGAAGGATATGTTGGAGTTTGATATGAATTGTTCATAGATCTCAACATATAAGAACCATATGTTTGTATATGACGATATGTGACCCAAGTTCTTAATTGTAAGAACATGTTGAATGAGGAGTCATTTTTCATGAGATTGAGATGAATTTAGAAAATGGTGGACTTGGTTGAAGTCATAAAGCCAGACTAAATTAGGGATCTCTTAATATCGGAGTAGCACAGCGAAAGCATGATCGGAAATATCAAAGTGATAAGGTTCACTGTTGATTTGTTAAGTCTACAACATATAGGAGTATATGATTAATTCAAGGATTGAAATAAGATATAATATTTTGGTTTGAGAAATTTGTTTCAAGATTGAGTGAGTTCCAGATGCATGTATTGTGGGAAAGTCCATTTGACTGAACATACATATGGGCATAAAAGGATTTGAATATCTCACTCTATAACCAAACATATTATATGCATTATATGATAATGAGTTTTATCATGGGATGATAAGAAGTTTATCATGAGATGATAAAGTAATGTCAAATTAGATGACAGTTACAATTTTGCAAAGGACATAAAGAGCTGTAAAGTACAGAGCACGGACAGAACCTCTTCCACAAGCAAACATGATCAGCACTGAGACTTCATGAATGAGACTCCATGGGTGTTGGATCGCGGAAATGTAAACTAGATTATTGACTCTAGTGCAAGTGGGAGACTGTTGGGAATATGCCCTAGAGGCAATAATAAAATGGTTTATTAAGCATATTCAAGTTTATGATAATGGTTTATTATCCATGCTATAATTGTATTAAATGGAAACATAATACACTACTAGGAAAAGGCTTATAGGTGGATTACTTAGCCGTGGCGCACCACTATTTTGGTGTGCCACGAGTATATAGCCGTGGCGCACCAGACACAGATGCGCCACGCGTAGGACATTACCCGTGGCGCACCAAAATAGTGGTACGCCACGGCTAAGTGCAGGCTGGGCTGACGGAGGGGCACCCTCCTTAGCCGTGGCGCACCACTATTTCGGTGCGCCACGGGTAAGAGTATAGCCGTGGCGCACCTTACTCCAATGCGCCACCAAAATAATGGTCTCGGGGCTAAATTTTGACCCCACATAGCCGTGGCGCACCAAAATAGTGGTGCGCCATGGGTAACCTCTTACCCGTGGCGCACCGAAATAGTGGTGCGCCACGGGTAAGTTTCCTGTTTTGTGCTCCCATGCACCCCCCCCCCCCCGGTGATCGCCTTTTCAGTTTTGGAAAAGCTAAAAGAAAATGTTAAAAAATTCAAAAAATAAAATCCTTTGAGATGTGGTTATATTACGTAAACTAGGTGTTAGAAAAAATTTGAAACATGAATTTCGATGTATTTTGCAAAAAATCATTATGGAAGAGTAAAACGGCGATAACTTTTGCATACGAACTCGGATTTCGACGTGTAATACCTTAAAAAAAACTAGAGAAAAAAACACATCCAATCCAAATAGCCTACGGCCTTTTGAGCCGTTTTTTGCCTACAGAATCCCCAAATTCGAAAGGGAAGACCTATTTTTTTGAAGTTTAAGTTTTCTGGCAGGAAAAATAAATAAAACTTACCCGTGGCGCATGGACGAGATGGTGCGCCACGGGTAGTTGTAATACTCGTGGCGCACCACTATGAGATGCGCCACGAGTAACATGGGGGGGCAACACCACGATCCGACGGCTCCCAGCGATCCGACGGCTCACTGCGACTTAAACTAGCACACAATCCGTGTGCTTGTCCATTCTTGTCTCTGATTGGTCGAGAGGATAAAGGACTGGATTGGCACAACTCCTCCTCTCTTCCTCCTATACTCCTCCTCCTCCTCCTCTCTTACTCCTCCTCCTCCTCTCTATCTCATCCTCCTCTCCCTTCTCCTCTCTCCCTTCTCCTCCATCCTCCTCTCTCCACCGCCGACCGGTGAGCACCTCCACCATGGCACCATACTGCTGGCCTTCTCCACGACGGCCGGTGAGCACCTCCACCATGGCGTCCACCTCCACGCCAACGAGGACCGGCGGCCGGCGAGCACCTTCACGCCGACGAGGACCGGCGGCCGGCGAGCACCTCCACGCCGACGAGGACCGGCGGCCGGCGAGCACCTCCACGACGACGAGGAGCGACGGCCGGCGAGCACCTCCACGCCGACGAGGACCGGCGGCCGGCGAGCACCTCCACGACGACGAGGAGCGACGGCCGGCGAGCACCTCCACGCCGGCGAGGACAGACGACCGAGCACCTCCATAACGTGATGAGCACCTCCACGACGACCTCCATGTCGCGGCGCAGGACGGGAGCTGCCGGACACGCCGACGTGGGTGGCCGGTGGCTCTTTTTTTTTTTAAATTCAGAAATTCATAGCCGTGGCGCACCAAAACTAGGTGCGCCACGGGTATGTGCATATAGCCGTGGCGCACTAAAACAAGGTGCGCCACGGGTATGTTTTACATACCCGTGGCGCACCTAGTTTTGGTGCGCCACGGCTATGTGCACATACCCGTGGCGCACCAGGACCCCTGCGCCACGGCTATTGTGTTACCCGTGGCGTGGCAATCCGTGGCGCAGCCCCCTGCGCCACGGGTAAGCTTTTTTGGTGCGCCACGAGTAAGCTTTTCCCTAGTAGTGATACATGTGTGGAATATAAACGCCCGGAGTCCCTAGTGAGCCTCTACAGGACTAGTTCGTTGATCAAGAGATAGTTAGTGTTTCCTAACTATGGACTTGTTATAGTCACTTGATAACGGAGTCATATCATTAGGAGTAATGGTGTGATGGACATGACCCAAATAAAGAGTTGCAATTAATCGTGTCACAAAAGTTTTGTTGTCAACACTTTTAATATGCCAAATATAGTTTCCTTAGACCATGAGATTATATCACTCCCGTTCACCGGAGGAATACTTTGTGGACATCAAACGTCACTTCGTAACTGGGTGATTATAAAGGTGGCTTTCAGGTATCTCCGATGGTGGGTTGTTGGGTGATATGAATCGAGAGTGGAATTTGTCCCTCCATGTGACGGAGAAGATATCTCCAGGCCTTCTCGGTAATATAGCATCAAGAGTCTGCAGACATGTGATTAGGTTGTAATCACCGGGATCCTATATTATGGACGAGTAAAGAGAACTTGCCGGTAACGAGATTAAACTAGACATGGGGATGTCAACGATTATATCTCGGGCAAGTAAAATATCGTGAGACAAAGGGAATCGTATATGAGATTAATTGAATCTCCGGCATCGTGGTTCAATCGAGAAAAGGTTTTCGTTGAGTGTATAGGAATTAATATGGGCATCCCGGTCCCGCTATTAATTATTGATATGATCATGTCTATGCATTCTCGAACCCGTAGGGTCACACACTTAACGTTCCGATGAAATTAGGTTTTGCGATGAATTAAATGATGAAGTGAACGAATGGTGATTCGGAGTCTCGGATGGGATCCCGGACATCACGAGGAGTTCCGGAGGAGTCCGGAGAATAAGATTCATATATGGAAAGTGGTTTCCGGAGGTTTCGGAAAAGTTCCGGAAATTATTTAAAGGGTACCGGAAGGTTCCGGAGTGTTCTAGAAGAGTCTAGAAGTGGGACCATATTTTGTATGGGGCCCACATGGTGCAAAGGGGTGCTGCTACCACCTAGGTGGTGCGCACCACCTAAGCCCATATGGGGGTGCGGCATAGCTAGGAGGGGAGTCCCACTCCTAGTTGGACTAGGAGGTGGGCTCCCACCCCTTTAGGAAAGGGGCCCAAGAAGGAGTCCTTGTTGGACTCCAACTTGGGGGGCAAGTAAGGAGGGGCCGGCCGGCCCCCTCCCCTTGACCTAGCCGCCACCTATATAAGGAGGGGAGGGGGGGGGCGCACCATACACCTTGGAGGCTGCCGCACCACCCCCCCCCTAGACGCACCCCCCTCTCCCATCTAGCCCTAGTGCGCCACCTCTTCTCCCCGAAGGGCTGCCGCACATCCACCTCTCCACCATAGCCGCACCACCCCTATGCCCTAGGGCTGCTGCGCCGCCTTGTCCTCTCCCTCTCCTCTTGCTTGGCTTGGCGAAGCCCTGCTCGCGGAGATCGTCATCGTCACCGGCACTACCGTCGTGCTGCTGAGATCATCAAGGCCACGTCGTCTCGCTTGCGGGATCAAGGAGTCGACGTCTTCATCGAGCTGTACGTGTGGACGCCGCGGAGGTGCTGCCTGTTGCTGCACTTCACCGGATTGGATCTCGAGGATAATACATCTCCTCGCGACTAGACGAGTCTAGTTGCGGGGATCGACTAGCCAACCCCTGCACCGACAAAACGCGTTTGTTGATCTTCGAGGGTAAGAGATTGGATCTCATCTTCGCTATCTTCATCTCGTAGATCTAGATCCTTGGGGTTTATTCCGCTTTGCCGCGTAGAAAATTTTTGTTTTCCATGCTGCGACCCCATCAAAAATAACTAATGGTTAAAATATGTTGGTTAATGTTGTTAAGAGCTGATTAGTGAAGATGTGTTAGTAGAGCATGGAGCCGTACTTTTCTGAACTAAAAACAACTTAAGTCAATAGTGCTTTAGTGTCGTGATTTCCTCTTAGTTGAAAAGAATTTTCTAATGGTATAGTTACTGCAACGGTCGGGGAAGCCAACGGGGCACTTGTGTCGCCGCCACGATCCTTCTCGGGGTGTCTCTAACCATTTGTGAGACTTTGATACTGTTAGTTGTTTGCAATATACGACATGCTATGTGAGTTTTTGGTTTTTGGCACTTCCACCTCCATATTTTGCTAGCCTCTTCGGTACTTTGCATTGCCCTTTTTCACATTGAGATTGGTGCATACTTCGCAAGTACATCCAACCCCGTGGGAGATCTTCATCTTGTTCTCCTACACATAAGCCAACTATCTTCCTCAAAACAGCCACCATATCTACCTATCACAGCATTTCCATAGTTGTTCCAAGATACATTGCCATGTAACATCCATCATTTACATTACATGACTTTATGTCATTTTTACTTCATTACCATATAGTATTGCTTGACCATTTGAGTTAGTGTGATGCGTGGTTTTCCACATATGTTATATCTTTTCCACACTACGCTCGGTCTTGCATATCCACCATACACCATGTATTAGTCTTTGAGTTTTGAGTATACCAAAAAGTGTGATGATCATCTTGTAAAATAGAGTGTTGCCTCTACCTGTGAGCATATTGAAAAGAGTCCAAAGTGGCCAATCAAAAGAGTCCAAAAGAGACCAATGAGAGAAAAATATAAAAGAGCCACAAAGGCCTCAAAATGCAAAAGGCAAAAAAGAGAAGAAAGAAAAAAGAATATAAAATGAGAGAGGGGGCAACACTACTATCCTTTTATTCCACACTTGTGCTAGTAGCACCTACATCATTGTAGTGAGTTTTCATGCTTCATTAGTATAACTATGTGGGGACCAAACGTTATAGAACTTGGCTTGTATATTCCAACGATGAGCCTCCTCAAGTGAGCTCTAGGTCTTCATGAGTAAGCAAGTTGGATGCACCCCCACTAGTTCCATTGGAGAGCTTCCATTCATATAGCTCTATGTGCATCCGTTGCATGGCAATCACTACTCCTCATTCAGTATCTACTACGGGACTTCCTCTTGTCTTGTGGTTACCTCTTCCACTGTTTGAGCCTTTCTTTTTGGCCTTCCAAACCCCCATTATTATTCTCTTTGCCATAACCTCATGGTGCCAAGCCTTCTTCTTGCTTGTATTAGTTGAGTGGACTACATAACAGTTGATAAGTTAAGTGGATGGATTAAGGACACTTGACTTGAACTTGGCTATTTCTATTATTAACTGAATTTGATGCTTTGAAGATTGATTGACATTTTACATTGGAGACACAATTTACTATTCTTATTTCTAAACCTTATGTATGGTTCCTAGTCTCCAACACGCTGATTCATGAAAAGTTCTAGCTTCTTTTAGATAGCATTTGTTAATCATTGTTTGCTTAATGTCAACTATAGACAATTGTTTTGGATCACCTTATTCACATCATGTGTTTTGCATTACTATGTTGATCTAGATTGTGAGTTTGCATGTCTCCTAAGAAATTATTTGTTATCGTTCTACCTACTCGAGGACGAGTAGAACTAAGCTTGGGGATGCTGATACGTCTCCGACGTATCTATAATTTCTTATGATCCATGCTTGTTTTCATACCATTTGCTACATGTTTTGTTTACATCTTATAGCATTTTTATGCATTTTTGGAACTAACATATTAACAAGATGCCCCAGTGCCAGTTCCTGTTTTCTGCTGTTTTTCCGTTTCAGAAAAGTACTTAAGGAAATATTCTCGGAATCGGACGGGACAAAAACCCAGGATCTTATAATTTCGTCACGCACAAGGAGAAAAAAAGGGGAGCCGAAGACGCACCAGAGGGCGACCACACCCTAGGGTGGCGCGGCCCACCTGTCTGCCGCGCCACCAGGTGGTGTGGCCCCCTCGGGCCTCCAACGACACCGCCCTTTCGCCTATATAATCCCCCCGACGAGAAAACCCTAAGTACCCGATCAAAATTCCAGAAAAACATCCGTCGCCGCCGCTGTCATCAACCGTAGTTCGGGAGGGTTCTGAAGCTCTCCCCGGCACCCTGCCGGAGAGGGGAATCATCGCCGGAGGGCTCTACACCACCATGCCCGCCTCCGGACAGATGAGTGAGTAGTTCACCCTTGGACTACGGGTCCATGCAGTAGCTAGATGGTAGTCTTCTCCAATTGTGCTATCATGTTCAGATCTTGTGAGCTGTCTATCATGATCAAGATCATCTTATTGTAATGCTACATGTTGTGTTTGCTGGGATCCGATGAATAGAGAAGTACCTTGTGATGTTGATTATTGATATTATCATGTCTATGTTATTTGTGATCTTGCATGCTTTCCGGTACTTGTAATTGCCTTGATCAAGTAGTTGCTTGTATCTCCAAGAGGGAGTATTTATGCTAGATAGTGGGTTCGGTCCCTGTGTGCCTTGGCTTGAGTGACAGAAACATATAAGGACGGGGGAGTGCCGTTGCTACTAGGGAGTAAACTTTATGCATAGTTCTTCATGCAATTGTCTGTTGATTGCAACTTAATACTGGAGAGATTTTTCGGTATGTTATCTCAAAGGTGGACTATTTAGGCATAGGTGTATGCTTGGAACAGCTATCTATGTATTTTGTCGTAATGCCCAAAGCATCTCATATAGACATCATCATCCTCTGTATTATGCAATGTTCATGCATTGTCATGCATTCTCTATCCTGTCAATTGCCCAGCTGTAATTTGTTACCCAGCATGTGTAGTATTTTATTTATGGAGAAGACACCACTAGTGAACTGTGGACCCCGGTCTATTCTTTTACATCTGCAATTAAATCAACTGCTCTACTGCTTTCATTTACTGCAAACAAGCTTCCTTCCACACATACATTTAATCATTTGTATTCAGCAAGGCCGGTGAGATTGACAACCTCACTGCTTCGTTGGGGCAAAGTAGTTTGATTGTGTTCTGCAGGTTCCACTGTCTCCCCTGCAACAGCTCTTTTTCTGGCACCGTTGCTGTCAACACGCCAAGCACATTTTCTGGCGCCATTGCAGTTGTGGACAACCTTCTGAAGCATTCCTCACTCCTACTGGTTCGATAACCTTGGTTTCTAACTGAGGGAAAACTTGCTGCTGTGCTCCTCAAACCTTCCTCTTGGGGTGCACAACGAAGTGTGATTGATTAACACCTCTCGCGCTATCAATCCCGTTAGCCACCAAGACTCCGAGAAATCAACAACCGTCTAGGGTACCAACGTGCCCTAGAGGAACAAACTCTAGGGCACCAAAGCACCCAAGAGGAACAAGCTTCTCAACTTCACTTCCACGTATCACCGTGGAGAACTCAAACCGATGCAACTAATGCAATGGCAAGAACACACTAAGTGCTCAAGTCCTTCTCTCCGAAATCCAACCAAAGCAACTAATGCTATGGAGGGATTTAAGAGGAAGAACAAGGAGAAAACACAAAGCAACTCCAAGACCTAAATCAAAGATAGATCTAGGCCTTCTCCTGGTATCAGAGCCACCAAGACTCCGAGAAATCAACAACCGTCTAGGGTACCAACGTGCCCTAGAGGAACAAGCTCTAGGGCACCAAAGCACCCAAGAGGAACAAGCTTCTCAACTTTACTTCCACGTATCACCGTGGAGAACTCAAACCGATGCAACTAATGCAATGGCAAGAACACACTAAGTGCTCAAGTCCTTCTCTCCGAAATCCAACCAAAGCAACTAATGCTATGGAGGGATTTAAGAGGAAGAACAAGGAGAAAACACAAAGCAACTCCAAGACCTAAATCAAAGATGTTCCCCTCACTTAGAGGAGATATGGTTTGGTGGAATAATAGATCTAGGCCTTCTCATTCAATCCTCCAAAGATCAACGAGTTTGAGTGGAGGGATTGGGAGATCTATAGGATTTGAGCTCTTGCAACAATGGAGAGAGAGAGGGGAAAATGTGCTCAAGAGGTCAACAAAAGTTGTGGTTCACTTGGGGAAGAAAACCCCTTAAAAGGGAGCCAAAAATATGGCCGTTAGGCCAATTTTCGGGCAGCCGGAGGAGGGAGGCCGGCCTGGCCGGCCATGCAATCAGAGAGGCCCCGGCCATGGGGCCGGCCATTGGCCGGCCATGCTGGCCTAGCCAAACCAGTGAAACTAAAATTGCAATATCTTTTGCATCCGGACTCCGTTTTCGACGATCTTGGGCTCGTTTGAATCACCATAACGAGCACTACAAGATTATGTATATAAACATCATAGTCCAACAAGATATTATAATAACATATGAGGAAAGGTTAAACCTCTCTCTTGCAAACCGGAACCGTCATATCTTTTGCAAATGAAGTCCGAAAGAGGTGAAACCAATTTTGTTGGAAAGAGGATGATAGTAGCTATCCTTGGAAATATTTGAAAACAATTAAGAGATAAATTCTCAACACATGTATGTGTGGATAATTTCTCAAGGACAAACCGACAATATTTCTAATATCGAAAACGCAATGGAAGACGCATATGAAAACCGTTTTCGATGAGCTTGGCCTTGTCATGACAAGCAAGACAAGCACCAAGACCACACCATGATAAGAGACAAATAAGAACCAATAAAGATGATGCCAATGATGCAAAGGTTTGAGCTCTCTACGACCGATACGCTAAAGCTCACTTGAGAGCCCCTCTTGATAGTACGGTTACCTATCCTAAAACCCGGTCTCCCAACTACACCGCGAGACCGGTAAAATAGAAACCCTATCAAGATAATACCTTTGCCTTGCGCATTCCACTTGAGCTAGATGATGACGATCTTGATCTCCTCGCAAGTGGATCACCTTTCTTGATTACGCTCCGCTCGGTGAAGCCTCGCATATTGCTCCCCCATACACCAATATGGGAGAGACACTCTTTCGCATATCTTCACTTGCCCTTATCTTGTATGTTGATAAACTTGCACTTAGCCTTGATAAACATATAATCTTCTTCTTTTAGCTTCGACTCCAACATATGGAGTTCAAGCATTCCATACGGACCAACACCTTATCTTGTATGTTGATCAACTTGCACTTAGCCTTGATCAACATATAATCTTCTTCTTTTAGCCTCGACTCCAACATATGGAGTTCAAGCATTCCATACGGACCAACACTACAAATATAACTCAAAGCACACATTAGTCCATAGAGATTGTCATTAATTACCAAAACAACAAATGGGGGCAACCATGCTCTTTCAAAGGGTGGAGGGATGTCCGTCGCCAAGCTGTTGATCTTGGCCGTTGTGCAGGTCCCGACTGTTGGCGAGCAGCGGTTTGGGATGGCTGGCGAGCCCATCCGGGCGTGCTCGATGGAGGAGGGCGGATGGGAAGACTCGATCTGGCAACTGCTTCTTAGTTCGGCTCGCTGTTATTGGTGGAGTTCATTTTTTCTTGTGGTCTTGGCTGGAGCTTCGTTGCCGTACTTCGACGACCACGTGTGCCTGCGTGAGTTGGATCGATCTGGCTTTGGGCCTGTCTTCAGCTTGCGAGTAGCTATAGGTGTATCTGCACAAGGGGATTTGGGTAAGCGATGCTTGGCTCAATCTCAATTTTTGCGCTTTGCCAGCCCCTGTTGTGTGTGGAGTTCGTTGGAGAGTTAAGGATGACAGCCAGATCTTGAGTTCTGGGATTGCAGTGTTGGTTGCAATCTGATGTTTTCATGCCACTATGGTTGTGGCCGGCAGATTGGAAGGTACCAACATTATGAATCTTAGTGTTGATGTTGGGGTACATGTTCTGTACTTTCGGAGTGAATTGGGTTGTACCCCAAAGCATGAGCAGGTCTGCTTTCTCAGTTCTAGATGCATAAGTTTCTTCATGGTTGATGATCACCCTGTAGAAGATACCACTCCGCTGTTCGGGTTGTGTCACCAGAGGCGGACGACAACTCCTCTGTCGTTGATCCCCAGATTTAACAGTGGGGCCTTGTTGAGATTGAGCTTGGTGATGGTTCCTCAAAATCTTCAGCTCAGTTTACCTTCACCTCGAATGCATACGCCAGATAGACCGTTGGGAGAGCCACCCGCGGGGCATCAACTGGTACGGAGCATGAATGAGGCCTTTGAAGATTGTGGATGCAGCAATATCTAGTCTGTGTTGTCGACGGATGAACGATCGTTGTTTGGCTTCTTCGGCAATCTTCGGTGTCATCTACTCATGTTTAGATCATCCTTTTGTTGTTTGCTGCATTTAGCATTTGGTTTTCATGCTTGGTGAGTTGTCGCTATGTAACTTTGTATCCTGCTATGTAATATTAATATATTTCCATGTTCAAAAAAAAAAATCTATATTCCCCTAATGTCATGTGGTGTCTACAAGGGAAATTGCTCGGTACCGCCCAATTTTTTTTATGCCTAATGTAGCATACAGATGGCCGTTTTTTTTTTGCTTGTGCTTATGCATACGCCGTCTTATGAGTTTCGGTGGGAGAAACTACGGTGAGAAGAAGCTTCTAGAATCTATTTGGAGACTTCTTTTGAGCTTTCAAAGTTTTGGCTTATTTACTTTGTTAAGTTGTGAAATGTCTACAATGCCCTTAAATTTGATATGTGTACTAATTAAGGTGATGATATATGCTAGTTTTTAGTATAGTTAGTATGCACGTGCAACGCACAACATCATACATCAAATAATGTAAATAATTTGGCAGAGTAAAATTTCACTAAAAATACATAATTAAAATTGCAACAACATTCAGCGATGTAGACATAGTACCACAATCATTTTCGACGACAGATAATTGCAAGCATTCTTTATTGCAGCATCTCAAGGCCTCGTCGGCATCACTGCAGACCAAATTATTTGATTTGTGCAAAGAACAAATCAAACTATCAGATCATCTGAGCATGACAACTAAATAACAATCCTAAAAAATTCAATTATCAGAGAACATATAAACTACTTAACTTAGGAAGATGGCCTTACCGACGGTGTGACAAGCATGCAAAATCGTCTTCCTGGTGCCATGATGCGTTTCATGGACCTGCCTTTTCTCCCCTACAAATTACAGTATGTTATATACTGGCTATCTACTTTGAACATATCATCAAATGTAGAAATATTTCTGATGCATGTTCCCATCTGTTTGTAGTATGAAGTTGCAGTATGCAGTTTCACGAAAAATCGCTTGATCTCAGCTTACAACAAAGCTATAAAAGAATTTCATAGTGGACCAAAACGTACTCATGATGACCTAATAAAAATTTCACACATGGTTCGCAGGTCCTGTTGCCATATGCTTCACTTAGAATCAATTTTCTACTATATCGATTCTAGAAGACAGTCTACATCAGTTTTGTTGACAAGGAAAATGTTGCATCTTAAGTGAAAGTGTTTTCTCATGAATACAATGCTTAGTTCGAATTTTTGTAATAGAAATACTTAATTGAGGAAATTTTTCCAACCATATAACATAAGATGATATTTAAGAGGCAAATCCAATGCCCAACTCTTCCTATCGGCATTAACCAAACTACAACATCATTTTTGGCTTGCTTGCACTAGATCTTACTATATTAGAAGGGAAGAAAATATCCCATTAAAAAACGGGGAAATACAGAGAAGGCTGGCTTGCAATCTTCGTGCGGTATCCACTACAATCACATCATGGTATCTCTCTGCTGGAATCGTCTATGTAGTGGAACTCCATGGTCTTTAGGACCTCACTCCTCTCGTGAAGGAACTAGGCCATCTCCCTCTACCACTCGTGGCCCCGGTACACTTGGAGCACCACCTTCTCTAGGATACATGGGATGGATCTCTGCACCTCCCACCGCATGGACACGACTCTCGAGCCCTGAACCAACTTCTTGACTGTTACAAGAATTCCAAAAGGCAAGAATTCCAATCATGATAAACTGTACTTTACGAATTTGGGTAGACATGTTGGAAATATGCCCAAGAGGCAATAATAAAGATTATTTGTTATCATATTTCTCATTCATGATAAATGTTTATCCTCCATGCTATAATTGTATTAACCGGAAACAAAATACATGTGTGGAATATAAACAACAAAGTTTCCCTAGTAAGCCTCTTATGACTAGTTCGTTAGCCAAGAGTAGGTTAAGATTTCCTAGCCAAGGACTTGTTAAAGTCACTTGAAAATGGAGTCACAACATTGGGAGAATGATGTGATGGACATACCCATTTAAAGCATAGCAATTGATCGTGTCACAAAGTTTCATTGCCAACGCTTTTAGTATATGTCAAGTATAGTTTCCTTAGGCCATGAGATTGTGTCACTCCCGTTTATCAAAAGAATACTTTGTGGACATCAAACGTCACATCGTAACTGGGTGATTATAAAGATGGCTTCTAGGTATCTCCGATGGTATTTGTTGGGTGACATGAATCAAGACTGAGATTTGTCCCTCCAAGTGACGGAGAAGATATCTCTGTGGGCCCTCTCGGTAGTATAGCATCCTAAAGCTTGCAAGCATGTGACTAAGGTGTTTAGTCACGGGGATCCTATTCTATATGAACGAGTAAAGAGAACTTGCCGGTAACGAGATTAAACTAGGTATGACGATATCGACGATCGAATCTCGGGCAAGTGATATATCATGAGATAAAGGGAATCGTATACGGGATTAATTGAATCCTGACATCGTGATTCAACCGATAAAGAACTTCGTTGAATATGTAGAAATCAATATGTACATCCCGGTCCCGCTATTGATTATTGATTAGATCATGTCTATATGTTCTCGAACCCGTAGGGTCACACACTTAAGCTTCAATGTAGCTAGAGCTTTAGTGAGATAAGTAGATGGTGTAATCAAATGTTGATTCGGTAAGAGCCAACAACAAACACCATGCACATATGATATTTCAGCACATGTTCCTCAAAAGTAATTTTATTCGTACTGATCCATAATAGGCATGGTGCTAATCTTAGGCAAGAAAATAATGAGAGATCCCTCATTAATTGTAATTTATGAAGCTCATGACACAAATTATAATTAAGTGAACACTATAATAGGGAAACAGAGAATGAAGCCATGAACAAAGCACAATGATTTTTTCATTCATACACCCTCTAAAATATGTGCCCCGCAATTTCAGAAGTCACCTGGAACGAATGTCTCGTGCCACTGGTTTTCTAATTACATGGAGTGCATCCCTCTCCACCAGATAACTTTTGAATTTGAAAGAAATGCTTACAACTACAAGGTCATAGAAAAATACTAGGAAAAAATTGCATGCAAGTGCGTAGGAGAATACATACTTGAGTAAAGCACCAGAGTATTAAAAACGAGCTCATAGACAATTTCCAGCAAGTCAATCCTATGCTTCAGCAATTTGGCTTTTCCATTCCGACATCAAAGTCTGATATCTAAAAATACCACACCTGATTAAACGGTTTTAAAGAATTAAAAAATATGACGTCAACTTAAGCGCGCCAACTCTGGCCACGTAACACACACTCATCGAAATACAGGTCACGGTAGTAGTTCTTCTGGTACCGCTCCTCGTGGCAAACTTCAAGATGGTTACACACGAGCTGTCGCTTGAAGAAGAGGAAAGAAGCGTCTCTCGCGGCCGTGTTGTCGAGCCACAGGAGTTCCTTCTGCTCCCGGACCCACTCTTCACTTGGTGTCTTGCCCCAAGCTTCTCTAGTGCCATGGTCCATGCAGTGGAACTCCATGATCTTGAGGACCTTGCTTCTCCCGTGAAGGAACTTGGCCATCTCCCTCTGCCACTTGTGCCCCCGGTAGACTTGGAACACCACCTTCTCTAGGATGCAAGGGACGGATGTCGGCACCTCCCACGACCCGGACACGACGTCTCGAGCCCCGGACCAACTGCTTGACTGTAAAAAGAATTCCAGTCATCATATTACACACTTGATCCGTATTTGGGTACTGGGTAGACATATGCATGCTTGACGTAGTAGATAGATATAAACAGTTTGGTTGATTAGCCAGGCAGAATAGAACAACTTAAATACCTTGATGTAGAGCGTCTCCAAGCGAGGGAACAGCTTGAGCAGTTGCACAAGCCAGTCGATGTACCCCTCCTTGATGTACCCCTGCTGATTGCAGCTCAGGTCGACGGCTAGTGTCTTCATGCTTGGCATAAGGCTCTTAACATCTATTGATTTTTCCTAGATATGCATTGATTTGAATGATTAATAAGTACTTGCATTGAATGGTTGATTAAGTTGGATTAGTAATTGAGGCACAGGACCTTCAACATTGTCTGTTTGTTTGGAACAGAAACTCGATCGTGGTCTGTTTGTTTGGAACAGAAACTCGATCACTCGATGCACCACACACATCATCAACGTGCCCCTGACCTTCAGGCACAGGACCTTCAACATTGTCACAATCATGAAAAACATCATCATCAGCCTCCTTAGCTTCAACATGTTCCTCACTATAGACATGCGGCGGCGAAACAGGAGTGGACACCAGCTGCACAACATGTTCACTCTCATTCTGGGAGACTTCGTCAGCTTGTTGATCAGCTTCCTCGCAGTCCTGCTCAGCTTGCTTTGCTTCTTCCTACAAAAACAGAAGTAAAAATGAATGAATCAAATGGAAGTTCACACATATTTAGCATTAAGGTCCATACTGAATATGTACCGGTTCAATAAATACCTCGGCATAAGCTGCTGATTGGCCTAACACTGAATCATGGACATATGCAGCTTCATCACGACGGCACCCATGAACTGCATCTTCCTCAGGGATTTGCTTTTCCATAAAAAAAAGGTTCACTTTCATAGTTCTTGCAAATGGAATCCTATTTCGAACAGAACTCCATTAAACCAGTCTGTATATGATATATGGCAGACCTAAAGCTGTCAAGCAATTTAGTCTCATGTTCAGTTTCCTCCTTCGCAGCTTCTTCACTAGGACCATGGCCAGCAGGGAAAAGACCAGAAATCCGACTCAATCGCTCAGCAGTTGTAGGAACATTGCAAGAAAGAGTTTGAACTTTCTCCAACAACTGCCCAATTTCACCAATTACTGAAGCAGTAGAAGAGATATTGGTATCCGAAGAAGGGTAAGGTTTGACTTTGGAAATTAGAGGTGGTTGCTGTGAAAGGATCAATTCATGGCACCGAGTAGTATCAAAATGTTCAGCATTGGATCGAACGGGACTGTCAAGTTCATCAACAGGGAGACGGTAAGAATAAGCAATTTGGTTACGGCCTTTCCACTGCAAAAAAGAAAATAAAGATTAACTACTAAGTTACATATTAAAAAAAGAAATTGAAGTTCACTTCTACATTGCATTGGAGTTCACTATTATTCACCTTATATGCAACTGAAAAAGGTTAACTATTATTCATATTTATAGTTAATGGTGAAAAAACAAAGGAATTAAAATTCAGTATTAAAATTGCAGTTCACAAACTACATGCATTACAGTTCAACATACTTTTATCTCAGAGGTTCACTATTATTCACAATTTACAGTTACTGGTTAAAAAAAAGCAAAAGAATTTTTAGTTAAGTATTGAAAATGCAGTTCACTAATACAAGCATTGAAGTTCATCTCCTGCACAACTAAAGGAATTAGAGTTCAGTTCACCACAGCATGCATTACAGTTCATCATGCTTTTATCTGAAAAAGGATCCCTATTATTCGCAAATTACAAAATAAAAGGTGAAAAAACTAAGTATTGCATCACTAATCAAATACATATATGAGAGGTTCACTACTGAATGCAATAAACTTCAGAAAAAAGGAACCTATAGTATGTGTTTGCAGTTCAGAAATGGACAGATCCTGCAGTTCAATGCTACAGATAATCAAAAAGATGATATAAAACTCATAAATGAATACAGTAAAACAATAAAATAAACATTATCAGTTTATGGGAGAATACAAATAAATAAAATTCAGATATAAATATGAAGTTCAGTAAGCTATGATATGAGGTGCACATGTAAAAGGAAAAGAGAAGTTATACTAACCCCAACTTTACCAAACTTGTATTCTGACAGTTCACTCCCACCATGCTTCTCCAAGTCAAGATGAAAAATATCTCTCAGAGGTTTCTCATGCAAGTAATTAGCGCGTGGCGTCTGTATGTGCATTACAGAATACCTTGGAGAGTAGCAACTGTCAAAGTACATAACTGTGGGGACAACACCGCAACCTTCAGGGCCAGCCTGCGGAATTGACCTATCCTGATACTTAGTAGCAGCTCTTTTGATCTCATCGACTACAAGCTGACAGAAGTCCATCTTAGCCATTTTTTTGTAGTCCATGTTAACGAGCATAGCAGCCTCCCTCCCGATTCGAAGAGCTGAACCAGGGCATATTAGCTTGTTAAACAATATGGCAAAGAAGACCTTAACAGCTAGGTCAACCTTTGCACAATCTTCAACTAAATTTTTTAAAATCTTTCACAGGTCCTTGGTCTCGATGTTGGACTTGCTGTCAATACCAAGTTCTTTCTTAAAAATACCAAGAGACTCATCATGAACAGAGTCAGCTGGCCTTGGTGCGGTATCACCTCCGATTGGAAAGCCGAAAACCTGGTGAACAGCCTCTCTATTAACATCAAGAACCTTGCCAGACCCACAGTGAATTTTCATTGTTGATGTGTCGATATTCATCAACAGATGACACATGAGAACCCGGGTGATATTTCCCTCAAGAACCCAGTCAAACACACACCCAAACCCAGCTTCCACAACCTTAGCCCTGTGAGGTTCTTTCAGCAACTTGACAGCAGCGCGGACTTCTCCAAACGAACAACGGATGGTTTGCTGAAAACATGTATTTTCAAGGTCCTCATCTGCATCAGATTTCTTTTTCCGACCTCGGGCCTTATTCAACGCTGCTGGTTTCTTGCTCACACATTGCTTCTTTGTTTTTTGAGCACTAGATGGACCAGCTTCAGAGTGGGTCTTCTTTTTCTTAATCTGCACATCAAAAAAAAAGAAACAAAAAAGAGGTTCAGTACAGACAATGAGGATAGTTCACACAAAGCATTTATCCAACAGTAAAAATTATTTACAAAAACACACTGAATAAGAAAAAAGCACCTCGATGATAGGGGCCTGGAAATCAGAAGCATCATCATCCAGCGCAACTACATCGGAAGATACTGGTACATAGGTCTTATCAGCATCACGTTTGCGTTTGGCAGGCCTCATTCTACTGGGAGAGGGTGATTGATCAGGGGCGATCAAGCCTGAAAAAAGACGAGGACTACGACGAGGGCTCTCCATAACTACTTGTTTCTTCTTGCTAATAGCCACCCTCGGTTTCTTAGGTGCTGATGCCATTACAGAAACTTCTTCAGCAGGGGCATTGGGGCAGGCTTCATCACTTACTTTTGAACTCCTCGACCTCGACGGGTATTTTCTATAATATAACTTCAACTTCTCTTGGTGCTTAGCTTCCTTTTCCAACTGATGTTGAGCATACTTGGCCAACTGTTCCTGAACATTATGCTCCTGCGTAACCTCCTCAGTACCATCCACGGTTTGCGAAGGTGTATCCTGCAACACAGGCGTAGAATCCAACACGGGAGAGCTTTCATGCTGAAAAGGCGTCGAGTCAAATAATGGACCAGCTGTCCGTTCACCACTATCAACATTGACAGCACCAGTTTCAGAGCGGCCCAGAAGTGGCGTACGGTCAAACACAGGGGGGACAGATTCAGAAGCAATGGGATCTCCATTTTTTACAGGAGAATGTAATTCAGGAAACTCAATATTAAGATTTTCCAAAGATTGCATAATCGATGCATCAACATTAGCTGTGACATAGACAGAGAGAATCATCAAGCCCATACACAAAAATTCATCACACAAAAAAAAGGACTTACTAAAGATATTAGAATTCAGAAGAAAATGTACACAATGGTAATGCATGTAAAAATTAACCTGATACTATCTAAATGCACATGAAGTTCACAATAATGTACACAATAAGTACTAACAGAATAGACCACATGAAGTTCACACAAAATGCACATGAAGTTCAGTTAGTACCAACAGTCCAGAGACATAATGCACATAAGTTAAAAATAAGTACTAACACAACAGTTCACATGAAGTTCACACAAAATGCACATGAAGTTCAGTTAATACCAACAGTTCAGAGACATAATGCACATAAGTTAAAAATAAGTACTAACACAACAGTGAACATGAAGTTCACACAAAATGCACATGAAGTTCAGTTAGTCCGAACACAATGATTAAAATGAAGTTCACATGAGGTTCACTTAGTACTGACACAATGGTTAATCAACGTTAATCAACTATTCATGTAGAAAAACAAAAACAAATCCACTGTATATAAAAGCAAAGGTACAGAACAATAAGGGGAACTTCCTCACAACAAATAGTATGAAAAATAAACTGGAAAATACTAAAAATACAAAGTACGGTATGAGAGAACAAACCTCCAATGTCCACCGGAGAAGGGGAATCCATCGATTGAACACCCGAAATCGACTGGGCCAGTCCAAGGGCGGCGGAGGGAAAACCGAAGGAGGAGGCGCGCAGAGGGGATCTCGTGGTGGTGGCCGCGGGGCGACAATCCAGCGAAAAACCACTCACTCCACGGACGCGAAGCAAAACTGGATGAATCGCTCGCGAGATTAAGCAAATCCACCGCGCAAAAAACCCTAGAACCCTAATAGCAACCACCGCAGACCCCCGGAATACACGACGATAAGAGCGAGATGGAGGGCGTCGTGAAGGTGGAGGTCGGGGAAGAAGTGGTGAAAGGGGTTAGAGACGGGGAGCAGCCGCCGTCGCCGACAATGGCCGCGAATTTCTCGCCGGCGGACGGTGCTGCGACGGGGGAGGAGGGAGAGGTGGGGGACGGTTCAGACCGATTGAATGCGGGAGGGGGTTGCGAAGTTAATGGGGAGGGGGAGTGGGGTCGTGGGGGTGGTTGGTTTGAATAGACAAACCGGTCTGAAAATTTAAAAAACAAACATAGTTCGGCCCATACAAACATGCGGTTCACTTATCATAGCGACTGCAGTTCAAAAGCGTTGTAGAATAGTTATTCTACAAGTGGTTGTAGAATAGCTGAGGTATATATATATATATATATATATATATTTTTTTTTTTGCTTTTCCGAACAACCAGGTGCAGGTGCAAGGCTTGCCGAGTGTGACATTATTAGCATCGCGTTCATCAGGTAAATTTTGACTCATGCCGACGTTTTTTTTAGCGAACTTAATTTCCGTTACAACCCACGAACATGATTACTAGTCAATGATGACAACGTGAGTCACAGTAGTATTTGATAATGTCAAACACGGACAACAATATATGCTCACTTGCACCATTTGCGGGTCATCTAGTATCCCTAACGTATCAATCATGTAATAGATTATTATTCAATTAAATAATATTAATTTCAAAATGTGTGTTTTTATAATCAATCCCGAAGCTAGCACTATAGACATCTTTAAAAAGTTAGTTCAATATACATGGCCAAAAGTTATGGCAGAAATGAAGATAGATAAACATATATTTTTAATTTAAAGTCGATACACAAATAGTTGTTGAATCAAACATAACAGAGCTACACAAATAGTTTGATAGACATGTTACATAACTTGTCGGACACACAAGTACGTAATTAAAAATTAAGTAGCTGATCGATCCACAAATATTGCACCCATATACTCATCAGAGAAGATAGTGTTTGCTCTTTAGCATAACCGACCAAGCAATAATAATCTCCACCTTGGAGTTGCCAATGACACATTTAACTCGACTTGTGTTGCTAAGCTTCGGCTTCAACTTGACATGGGTTTCAGCAGCAACATAACCAGAGATGGAGAAGGCTTCTATGACAACTTTTAGGCTTTCTTTATAATTTGGAGAATAGGTATTCCACTTACCTATTGGTACGGAGACAACATGCCTCTGAAGATCGAGAAGACCCGTGTTGTATATTGGCATTTTTCCATGGGCGCAATCACGAGAATCAATCAACACAATCTGTGTGGAAGGTGGATCAACAATCTCAATGTTGCCTTGGCTATCCGTGACCATAACTTCATGAGCAAGTGAGCTGCAATACATTCGGCCACCATATTTGAAAGTGCATGGACCGCCTTCAATAACGCGGACACTCACGAAAGTGGCCTGAACTGAATGACCTAATTGCTCCAGGCTTAACTCTGCTTCGCAAAGGCAGTTGTTGAAGTCGACAATATCGAAACCAGTGCCAGCACAGGAGTAATGGCTTCTTTTCTTCAACAACGATATGTCCCGAGATTGTGTTCTGCCCTTAAGTTTGAGCTCGACCTCAAATTCAACAGGGTCCACAGCAGATATCGCCCGAGACGGGCCAAACAAGGCCAATGAGGGATGCTGCAAGCACCACCAGCCATCAACATTACAACGAGGACACACACATGTATGTAAACTCGTAGGAAAGAGTGGAAAAAACAGAGTGAATATACATACCTCTCGGGTTACTAACTGGGCGCAGTTTCTAGTCCGTTGAAAGAGGATGTTGCGGTGGTCATCCACATGGTCTCGCACTGCAACAACGCCATACACGTTGAGCGGCCAGCTCAACTCGCAACTCACAATCTCGAAAGAGAAGATCTGCAGGGTTTCCTGGGTGGTAATAAGACTTAACGGGATCTGTCTCGGTGTGTAGTGCGCAAAGTGCATGGAGCTCAATGAGGCTGCACAACCAAATCAAGCGTGTAAGAAGAGATTTAACACCCTAACATGAATTATTAGTACAGGCAAAGAATCTGCAGGTATATGAAGCAAACACTTACTCCTCCGTTCGAAGCTACCGCCGGCCCAAGATTCAGCGTATCGACGGTATGTGTTGAAGTTCGCCTCCTCCACGTCTAACTCCTCCTTGTCCGACCCCGTGAGCTCCGTGTCCTCCTCTTCCGAGTACCTGTACTTGGGGGGGTGATCAGTTGCAGTTTGGTTGTGCTCCTGGTAAGGGATCAGTTGCAGTTTCATCATCCTTGTGTCCTCCTCCTCAGCCATATTCTTCAACTGATGCGCATCCTCGCTCGGATCCCCTTCCGCCGCTATCCTTCCCCGTCTCCTCTTCACCGCGAGACTGATCCGCACCCTCCCCCCTTTCACCTTCCAAATCGTCCACATGGAAAAGTTGAAACATCAGGCAAGATCTCTTACCCTCTCCAACCTCTTCCCTGCAGCCGCTATCAGCCATCGCCCTTGTTTCTTTTTGGTTGAGATTGCTAATGCTAGCTATACTCGCACGCCGCAGCCGCCCAACTCTCTGGCTTAGGGTTATATATTCAGCCTCAGGCTCAGCCCAACACGGAAGATCGACATAGCCACCGGTTCCGGGTACG
This sequence comes from Puccinellia tenuiflora, assembly GCA_012064385.1. NCBI lineage: Eukaryota > Viridiplantae > Streptophyta > Magnoliopsida > Poales > Poaceae > Puccinellia > Puccinellia tenuiflora. The sequence goes on from QRDG01000352.1 coordinate 252,010, forward strand.
GCTAAAAAAGCTTTCCTCTTCGCGCGCGGGTCGCGGAACAATTGATGACGTGTTTGATTTTTCCTTTTCTTATGTTTCCACGGCCGCATAGCGCAAGCCGCGTCCCCAAACCATCATCTACCCACCCGCGCGCACGCAAACCAGGCCAGATCAGTCCACGCAGCAGCGATGACACTCACCATGGTGGGTCGCCTGCGGGCCGTGTCCGCAACGGCCGCCGAGCTCCAACGCGCCTCCAAGGACGACCCAGAAGTGCAGTGCCCTACCCCACGTCCTAGCTCACGTGCCCCCTCCGCCGACGCCGCCGTAGCCGTGGTGCTCAACATCTCCATCTCGGCGCGGGAGCAGCTCCCGGGCACCCTCGACACGGCCATGCGGGCGGAGGAGTATGCCGCCGCGCCTCCTCTGCGTCGACACCTAAGCCCCATCGTCGGCGCCAAGCGGCCTCTCTTCGCCGCTCTTGTCGCCCTCCCCTGTGGCGCCTGGAGGGGCACCGGAGCCAACAAGGACGCCTTCATGGTGCTCTTCGGCATCGCGATGTACCCGCTCAACAGGGCGGCCCTTGTCGAGCTCGTCGCCTTGCGGGCGCTCTTCGCGCACGTGATGACGGACGGACCGGGATCATGGAGGATGCCACAGCCGTGGTCGCACATGTGGTGTGCTACGCCGAGAGCCTGACCGCGTTCGCGGGGTGTCCGCGCACCGGCGACGCTCAACCTTGTCATGGCCAGTGGCGAGCGGGCGGTCTCAGAGAAAGGTAGGAGAGAGCGGGCGGTCTCAGAGCGGGCGGCGACGCGCGGCGGCGCTGCTCAACGCGCCGCTCCGCGATGGTGGATGTCAAGACTCAAGACTAGGGGAATCAGGTACCCATATTTCGTTTTTGTGCGTAAATTGAGCATGTGTATAGTGAGAAAGCACTCAGCACTGGATATTTGCTGATATTAACGGTAATTTGGAATATGCCATGATGATTAGTACTGACGTTGAGCAAGGACTGATTGCTTAATTTCACGATCTTTTGCAAGACAGACATCAATTAGACCATGTGGACTGTTCGGTCAACTTATGATTAGCGTACAACTATTTACCATGTGAATCTCTCAATTAGATCATCTTTTTTCCCATCAAGTAGTGAATCAATCTCATTGTTGACGCAGGAGAGGAGGTGTACATCACGCCAGTTTGAAGCAGATCGGGTGGCCGCAGGCACCGGCGAGACTGTCGATTGTTCAAACTGGAGCGATTTGCCATGAACTAGCAAAGGACGACAATCGAAGCCTTTTCCTGAGGAGATGTTGCCTGAGCATCAAAGATTGCTCACTCAGGTTCTATAGAAGTTTCAACAGGAGTGGTGAGAGGACACCTCAAAAGATCAGGTAATATAGCAGCAGCTCGGTGGTGCCTTAATCTGTTGTCTGAACACTATGAAATTGATCTAGCATCAGTTATCAGAAGTTATTCTCAAGATTTTTCAGTATTCCGGCCAATGGAGTACTTAATTTAATTTGATAGTGTTTGTATAGTGATGTCAACGTTACTTATTCTTGTTAATATCTGAAGTTTTCATGTCTTAGTTTACTGCAGTGCGTTGTTTTATAGGCATCATCGCCAAATTCGCAAACGACAAAAAACCATTGGAGTACACATCAAGATGTGACCAAAATTAGAAGGAGTGCCGGTCTGCAAACATATTACTTCATTTGTGTGCAAATAATTAGCTACTTTAATATTTATTTGGCCATCTAATATTAATTCAGAAAAAATCAGTACTGTCTAACTTGAAGCAGTGCCTTGCTACAAACATACTACTTCATTTGTGTGGAAATAATTAGCTATTAAGATTTATTTGGCTATCTTGTTCTAAAAAAGAAGGTATTTAGATTTATGTTGCCATCTAAAATTAATTCAGAAAAAGCTCACATTGTTAACATGTACCGGGGAAATAATAGTGTTACACTTCTCAAACAGATTTACGACTTTGTGAGATATGTGATCCAAATAGCACATCTGATGTCAATATATCTTTCTTTGATGCAGCATCCGAAACAGACCCTATAGCTGGTAAGGTAAAGTTTAATTAGTATTCTTATCAAAAACTCAGCTTGCTTAAGCTATTTTCGATATGAATATTTCGATTGCTTGTGTTGCATACCAGAGAGAAATAATACGATGTATTGGCCGCGCCACCAAGGAACTGAGGCAGCAACAACTTTGCCGATGGAGGAAGAGGGGGACATATGCAGTTGCTCTAGCGCGGTTTTGCTGACAAAAGATGATGCAACTACAAAAGGCTGGGCGCTACAATTTCAGTCACTAGCAGGTTCTTCTTCCCCTTTAGGATGTTGGCATATATAATGATGGCAGGGGTAATGCTAATGATGCTGGTGAAGAATCTGATGCAGATAATCAGGGAGATTTAGCGTGAGTATAATATCTCGATATTTGTAAAGAATTAAGTTATTTTCGTACATAATTTTGAATCTACACAGATGATTAAGCAAGAAGGTAGTACATCACTAGATGGATTGGAGAAGAAACAACTGATTTTCTAAGCATGTTCAAAAGCAAATGGCCGATGCAAGTTGTAAATAGGAAACTGTAACTGGTTTGCAACTTCAATTTAGATGGCCCACTTCAGTTTGTTGATAGAATCAGAGTAGGAACTTTGTATGCAGATTTCTGTAGTGTATATGAAGGAATTGGCATGGAATAAAAATGAAATACCAATGTTGTAGTTCTTATAGAAGAAAACATTACAAATTATTACACCCTTCTATTTGATTTGTAAGCAACTAACAAGGACCTCCTATTTTTATTGTTATAATAACTATTTTATGATATTTGGAAGTTGAATTTGTGCTCATATATTTGGAAAATCTTTATGAAATAATTCAATATCTATGCACACAAACTCATTCTAGGGGCATTACAGCATGTGTAAACCTAAGCTATGTTAGCAAAAATCCCAGTTGCCTGTTTCAAGTTCAAAGTCAACGATTTTGCATTATATTTACTATCAAAGAGAAGCATTGATTTGATGTACAGCATTATTTTCTTTCTTGAATTTCATGATGTGGCGGTTGCTTGTGTGTGGGTGGGTGGGGCGGGGGGGGGGGGGGGGGGGGGGGGGTGGAGCGCTAGAGGAAGGAGAGTGATTTTCTGGTCTAAAAAGTAGTATATTTGACAAAAAATAAAATGTATATGGTATGATCGACATGTGGATTTCAAAATTATGTATTTTACTTATTTAATGTGCTAGAATGTTTATACCCCAGTAGCAACGCACAGGCTTATTGTGCCTCTTCACTTACGGGAAAACAGATCACTACTGCCCCTTCTATATCTACCGAGAACACATTTAGGTTATAATTGTTTGGATAAGATCTGTAGCTCCCAAATGATAGTGTTATACATTTCTGAAACATCTCATATACTGAATATTTCACCTTCGTATTTGTAGATGGCAAGCATTTCAATCCGATGCTCCAATGACAAATGTGTTACACCAGGCCGAGAAATGCAATATCGTGCTTGCATCTGTCTGAACTTCAGCTTTATTTGCTTAAATGGTTTTCCTCTTGAGGAGTAGAATGCAATGGAGTTAGTTTAAACAAAAAGGTCTAGGTTGCTTTTATATCATTAAGTATTATGTTGGTTTATACTGTAAAAAAAGTGCCTTTCGAAGACCTCTCAATTTAATAAAATGACCGGGTTGTCTTAATAGTACAGAAGTATTTAGTCTTTTTTTTTGTTTCTAGAGGGCAATTCTTTGTGTGCCCTTCATGTAACTCGAGTCTTGTCATTGTTCAAACATTATTATTACCCCTGCATCTGTGATTTCGGTAATCGTTGTTCTCATGTTTGATCCTTTTTATGTGATAAATATTGTGTTGAAATAATCCTCTTTCGGGTGGTATGCTGCAAAAGATTATTGCCAAGCAAGTCAACCCAGGACACACAACATATGCCTCAAACCAATGAGAAATTACTTTGTGTAATTCCACGATACAATTTTTCTCTCCCGTTACAACGTACGGGCCTGTTTCCTAGTGAACCAAAAACAATCTAAAATTTGGATGAAACGAAATAACAGAGAACCAAAAATATTAATGAAACTAAAAGCATTCTTATCAAACAATAAAGAAAATATGCACATGATATTTTAAAAAATAGAAAAAAGATGAACTAAGAAAAAGAGAATAAAAAACGAAAAAAGAGTAGAAAATGGAAAAGGGATAAAATAAGAAAAAGAAAAGGAACAAAAAATAGAAAAACGAAATAGGAAAAGAAAAAAACTAGACTTATCCTACAGGAAGGTTCTATGAGCCATACGTGAGATGGCGACTCCCACCTCTGGCGACTCCCGGGAGATCTAGGGTTTTAGCCACTCAATTCACCTCCTCCCCATGGTGAAGGCCGATCTTCTTGCTCCCTCATGTTGGACATGGAAGGACTTGTTTTTCTCTTGCCTTGGTTTGCGGGAAAATGAGATGCACGAGTTGGCTACGTCCTGCTAGATCCGAAAGGCAAATGGATCATGTTGGTGGCCAAGGATGGTATAATCTTAGATCGAAGTAAACTCAAGGTACGGGAGTGCATCCCCCCTAGATCTGTGGTTTATTTCGATTGCCATATTGTTAAAGTTCAGGATAGATTGATCCTACGTGATGGCACCCTTTATCATAAGGGGATTCCTGTGGATATTCCTCGTGATGAGGATATGGATGATGTTCTTCTAGAGGTTAACCCAATTGATCCATCCGTTATTTTGGTACATGCTGCTAGGACTCTAGATCTGGATTTTTCTCATGGTCAATCTTTTGCACAGGAAGTCCGAAGGTTGTTTAAAACAACAGTTCATCCATCTAATGGTTCTGGTACTTTCAAATTGGTCATTTCCTTTGGGAGATCTAATTTCAAATTCGATTGTGACACTGTTGGTTTGGCGTTGGAATCATGCATTGGAGGTTTCTGTGGCTATCTCAATGTGGAGCATTTGGCTGATAGGACTTTTTCTTTCATAGTGTCCTCTAAAGAAGTTGGTTTTCATGTTCTACAACTAAGGTATTTCAATTGTTTTCATTTCAAATGCTATTTCAATCTTTGGGGTTTTGGTGGCCCTAATTGGGTAAGAGAGCAACTCTGGTTTGGAGAATGTGAAAAAGAATGGACTGTAGTGTCTTCTTCCAAGAGAAGATCTCGTCAGAAAAATCCAGTTGTCTTAAGATCAATGGGTAAACAGGCCTATCGTCCTAAAACTCAAGCACTGAATTCGGCTAGTGAGAAGGTTCAACCTGCATCATTTCAGTTTGGCTCAATGCCTGCTACAGTTTTGGCGGGATCTTCAGTCTCAAAAGGTGATGTTGTTTGGCTGATTGCCAAGGATGCAGATGGGCCAGCCTCTCATGAAATGATCTTGAACAATGATACAGCAGCTGATTATGATCAGGAGTTTGAGAATTTAATTGACAGTATGGCTTTGCAAGTTTGGTCGTGTAATAGATGCCTGAGTTTTAAACACCAAACTATTAATTGCAAAGGAAAAGTTCGTTGTTGGGCTTGTTTTAAGTCTGGTCACATTAAAAAGGACTGCCTAGGGACAAAAGGGTCTTTATGCTGGGTTGCCAAGCAGTCTAATCCGCTATCCCCTACAAAGGGAATAAACAAAGAGGTTTCCCCAAGCGTCACGGTAGAATCCCCAATCCCCTGCGAAACCCTACCCCCTACTCCACCTCCAAGCTCCAATCTACCACCAATGGCGAACTTTCCGGTTGATTCGAATAGGTTCACACCGGCTGGCATGAATGTTGTGCAGCCTTGGGGAGATGATGAACGGCCATCTAGGATCTATGTCACTGCAACCGCAGCCCCTCCAAGAAGACATGAGCAGTGGGGGATTGCACAGCTTGAGCCACGACCGCCGGCGGAGGAGATTGATGGTTTCCTTGAGCAGATTGCAAACCATATCTTCAACAAACACAACCTTGGGGTAATCAGCTTTGCAGAAAGTGATGTTGGTCTGGGCCTTTTTCGCATGGTCAACTCAGTCGCTAGGATCTGCTAGTGTCTTAGCATTCAGTTCCTTTTGGCAATGGTCCTATCCTCTCCTTCGCCACACATGATGTAGGAGATAACTTTAGGGCGACTGTTTGTACTAGGCTTGGGTGGATCATGTTGTTGTTGGGAATATGCCCAAGAGACAATAATAAAGTTGTTTATTATCATATTCCACGTTTATGATAAATGTTTATTATCTGACGTGGGGTTACCATGCCAAATCCCTCGGAGGACATCCTCGGGTTTCGTGAGATGAGAAAGAAGGCGGTGGTGCTGGTAGAATCATCGGCTGACAAGCGAGGATTACCCAGGTTCAGGCCTCCGAAGGTAAAAGCCCTACGTCCTGCTTGTCTGGTATTGATTGATGATGTTTGCAAAGGAGCTACAATGGATCGCTAGATGCGTTCTCGCTAGGGTTTTTGGTGATTGGGGGTGAATGTACCTAGGTCGGCGACCCTCCCAGCCCTTATGTAGTGGGCCTGGGTCCCGGGAGTTTGCTACTGACTAGGTTTACAATTAGGAAACGTTACAACTGACGTAGAGCTTCTTGTTTCTTGGGCTGCTTCCCTTGCTATGGGCCTTCACCCTGGGCTTGTTCCCATGGGTCGTAGGTTGCTTACGCACCAGGTGTCCTAATCGTGGTACACCCGATGGGTACACCCACGTCAGTAGCCCCCGAGGACCTGGTAGACTTAAGGAGTCTGGCAGGGACTCAACGATCATCGAGTTCCCTAGTGCAGTTTTGTCGTGTCATGGATCACGGACACCGGGAGTAAAGGATACCCCTTTTTTAGGTTCGGTATGGGGCGTGAAGGAGGCTGGGAGACGTCGACTACCGGGAGAACCTCGCCAAGATCTCCGATCTACGTACTACCGAGCAATACAGAGACACAAGGAGTTTACCCAGGTTCAGGCCGCCCGGAGGCTAAAAGCCCTACTCCTGCATGTCTGGATTGAGTGGATCATCATGGTGTGGATTACAGAGGTGGTCGCGGGTGAGAACCCGGGAGGTGTTGGCTAGAGGTTAAAGACGAGCAGATCCTTCCCCGGAGGAGATCACCTCTCGCCTAAGCTATTCCTGGCCTAGTGCGCTCTCTAGCCTAGCCTCTCTACCTTCTCCAAAAGATCCTCCCTCCTTAGGTGCCTTGGTCCTCCTTTTATAGGCTAAGGGGATCCCACATGGGCACCTTTGGGGGGCGGAAGGGTTTTAGGTGGGAAAACCCCTCCTGGTTCCTCTTATGGGGCGACGTGGCCGCTTCTCGTCCAAGTATCTTCCTGAGGGGGTTAGGTGTGGTAGCCCACCTTTTGCAGGGCGGGCGGACAAGGGCTGACACCTTTTCCGACCTTGTCCCCGCGCGGCGCCTCCTCCTTCTTGGCGCCCAAGTCTTCTAGGAGCTTCCAGCAGGAGCTGGCAAGCTTATCTCCTTCGCATGTGCCGAGGTTGGAGCCCCCGGGGGTGAGCCTGGCCTCCTGCCGGGCGTCCGGGCCCCGGGACCTCCGCGTCGCTGCCTGGTTGAGAGAGACCCCCGAAGGTCACCCGGTCCTTAGTCGTGGTTGTCGATGCCATGGGGTAGATGGGGAGGCCCATCTGTCGGTCTTGAGTCTTTGCCTGGTTCGTCTTCTTGGTGGGCCCACAGGCGGTGGATCCACTTTGACCGCATCAGGGGAACCCCGTGTTCCACCGATTTTCAAAGACTTGATCATTTCGGACCTTCCATATGTTCCATGCCGAGCACGCAAACATCTCCAAGAAGCATGGTCCACTAAATCCAGCTCTAGCATTTCTGATTCTGTCAAGTAATGGTCTTCGGTTATCCCAGCTAAAGCCAATCCTTGTCCAGCATGCAACTGCAAATTGGCACTCAAAAAACAAATGATCCCTGGTTTCGATCTCCCCAGCCGAACAAAGAGCACAATTATTTCCTCCATCAATTTGCCAATGTTTTCTTGTCATAAGATCCTTGGTGTTAAGTCTGTCATAATACATGAGCCAGAGGAATAATTTGAGTTTTGGTAGATATTTTGATTGCCAAATCTGTTTGAACTCATCATCACATTGGATCTGTGAGAAGGAGAACTTATAGAGCTGGGATGCAGTATATGTATTCCCCCAAGGAAAGGTTCTGGCATCTGAATTTCAAGGATCCATGGTATATTCAAGCACCCACTCCCTGACGGATGGGACAGGACGGTCAAGACAAGACGCCGGGGACCCACTTTGACTTTTTTGGTCATAGCCCTGGCAGCAGAAGGACGTGCCCGTCGGGACTATGCCCGGGGGCTACTGTCGCAGCCGCAATGATGGGGGAAGTCAACCCTGGCGCCATGGTGCATAGAATTGGAATAAAACTACTAGCTACAAGTACTTATGACAGCTTCTTTTTGGTTATGTAGTATTACTTGGGTGTTATTAAAACTTTTAAAAGTGTTTGGTAAGATGTTTAAAAAAATGTGACAAAGTTGAAACTCACATGAGTTATGTAAGCATGCCAAATTCCTATTAAAATCTGGCCCTAATATCAAACAACTTGAATTGTTTATTTTTTACAGATATTTTGTTTTGTTTGAGATTTCTTATCTAACCGGGCTAACCCCCTTTTCATTAATCGCTCAAGTACATTGTCGGTTACAAAAGCAACCAAAAAAAAGATAAGAATGCAATGGGATGGCGAGTTGGAGGCTTGGAGCATAAACATGAAACCCGCTATGAGCATTCTGATATCGAAACATCCACTACGGGGCAAAAAAACTATTGCCACCAGTACGACCGAGTGAGTATCACAGAACTAGTGCTTACAACATAGCCCAAACAGGAACTAGTAACACAAGGTTTTTATACTCTCAAGCATCACTCATTCACAACATGTTGGCAGCACCATCTCCACGCATCGCATCCTTGCCAAAATATCAGCTTCCTTCTGCATCAACTAATTTTCCTAAGCCCGCACAGCGTCGACCGCAACAAGGACCCCAACCGAAAGCCTCCGCCCTCACCGGAAACCAGTGCCGCCAGAAGCACCACCCCTCGACAAACCGACACCACCAAACCGTAGCACCACCACCAAACTGCCAGCACCACCTCCGGCAAGAACGCCCACAGCAATCAAAACCCGCCGCAAAGTCGCGCCCTCACAAATTACCATCGTGGAAAACCCAGCGCCTTCACCCACGGATCAACTCGAAGAAAGGATCAAAGCCGAGGGAAGCGCTCCCTTTGCCGAAGGAAACTTGATGGTGCCCACACAAAAACAGCTGTAAATTATCCACCGACCTAGACGGCCAAACACGTGGCACCAAAGAAACGACGCGCAGCACGCCATACCAGCTCACACCCATGTCATCTGAGAGACTGCAAGCGGGCCCCATAGGCAAGTAAAACGGTGGATCAACCACGTACGTTCAATTTTATCCCATTTCATCCGTGAATACGGATTGTAGAAGATTCAGCATTTGTTCTACTCCCTCCGTCTCAAAAAAGATGTCACAGATTTATCTAAATTTAAATGTATCTATACACTAAATCATGTCTAGATACATTCAAATTTGGACAAATCTATGACATCCTTTTTGGGACGGAGGGAGTACTAGTACTTGATGTCCTGTATGGTAGTATCAGAGTATATAAACGAGCTTTTTTTTTCCAACTGGGAATCCCCTTTCTATTACTTCCGCAACAGAAATAACAAGTTCTTACATGAGGAAATAGACTGGAAAGAAAGGGACAGGAGTATCCAGTTCGGAAAAATGGGGCATCAACAGGAAACCCGCTGCGAATGCTCGCTCTCGAACATCCCTACGGGGCAAAAACCTGTTGATGTTATCCCCTCTAACCTAACTGAAAACACAGACATAAGACTAACAAAACCTGAGAATACAAACACAACCATACAGCAAGTCTAAAAAAACAGGTAGCAATCAGTTTTTGCCCTTTTTGATCACCTGGACTTTTTGAGACAGGAAACTAGTAACCATCAGTTAGACGCAGCAGCCCCGCATCCGTCTCACTCGCAGACCCTCTTTCCACATATAGCATAGCCATCTTCTTCAATTGCGCAGCACCTCCTGTGATCGCCTCTTTGTCATCCCCAGAGTACAGCCCTGCCCAATAGGTTAGAAAAGCACAAGCCGTGAAGACAATAGAAATAGGATTCCGCAATTTCGAGCAAGTCGATCCTATGCTTCGGCATGTTGGATTTTCCATTCCGACATCAAAGTCAGATATCTAAAAGACCACACCTGATTAAACGGTTTTAAAGAATCAACAAATATGACGTAAACTTAAGCGCGCCAACTCTGGCCACGTAACACACACTCATCGAAATACAGGTCACGGTAGTAGTTCTTCTGGTACCGCTCCTCGTGGCAAACTTCAAGATGGTTACACACGAGCTGTCGCTTGAAGAAGAGGAATGAAGCGTCTCTCGCGGCCGTGCTGTCGAGGCACAGGAGCTCCTTCTGCTCCCGGACCCACTCTTCACTTGGTGTCTTGCCCCAAGCTTCTCTAGAGCCATGGTCCATGCAGTGGAACTCCATGGTCTTGAGGACCTCGCTTCTCCCGTGAAGGAACTTGGCCATCTCCCTCTGCCACTTGTGCCCCCGGTAGACATTGGAACACCACCTTCTCTAGGATGCAGGGGACGGATCTCGGCACCTCCCACGACCCGGACACGACGTCTCGAGCCCCGGACCAACTGCTTGACTGTAAAAAGAATTCCAGTCATCATATTACACACTTGATCCGAATTTGGGTAGAAATGCATGCTTGACGTAGCAGATAGATATAAACAGTTTGGTTGATTAGCCAGGCAGAATAGTAGAACAACTTAAATACCTTGATGTAGAGCGTCTCCAAGCATGGGAACAGCTTGAGCAGTTGCACAAGCCAGTCGATGTACCCCTCCTTGATGTACCCCTGCTGATCGCAGCTCACGTCGACGGCTAGTGTCTTCATGCCTGGCATAAGGCTCTTGACATCTATTGATTTTTCCTAGATATGCATTGATTTTTGAATGATTAATAAGTGTACTTTGATAGAATACGTATCCTTGTATAGCTGTACGTATGTGTTGTGTTGTAATCAATCGGTACACGATATGTCATATATATTAAACGGAGACCCGCAAGCCTCGTTAGGCTACGCGACCACAAAATCTCTCTCTCTAATCGCTTTTCATGATATCAGAGCATCTCTCTTGACCTAACTCTGCTTCCGCCCACCACCAGCCGCCGCCGTCGTCAATGGCCTCCGCACCTGAGACAGCGCTCTCGTCCGAGACGGCACCCACCTCAGTGATGGCGCCTACCTCCGTGATGACCACGGCGCTATCATCCCCGATCGCAACTCTGCCCGGTCTGATCCCGGGGATGTCCCAGATCGCGACCTTGCCTGCTGCCTCGGACTCGTTCTCGTCGGCCTTCGCAACATCTTCGTCGGCCTTCGCCGGCCTCTCAAACCCGGCGTACTACACCGCGCCGATCGTTGCTGCTTCAACCACGCCGGCGCTGGGGTATTCCTCCATGTTGGGATACCCGCCTGCCCCCATGATGGGGTTCTCCACCGTGCCTGGAGGCTACCAAGCTGGCCCATCTGCCTCTGGCTTCCCCAACATGGCGTTCCAGGGGACGTTCAACGTCGTCTCCATCGCGTCGGCCATCACGATCAGGCTGACGAGCGAGAACTACTTGATTTGGAGAGCCCAAGTCGCGCCTCTTCTTCGGAGCCATCTCCTCATGGGGTACGTCGACGGCTCGATGGTCTGTCCCGCTGCCCATCGTCGTCAACCACGGTGACGGCAATCTGATTCCGCAGCCCAATCCTGCCCATCAACATTGGGTCCAACAGGATAACGCCATACTCTCGGCGTTCGTCTCCTCCATGACCGAGAGTGTCGTCGGCATGGTCATGTTCGCCACCACATCACGCGAGGCATGGGAGACGCTAGCCGGCGCGTTCGCTGCCACCACTGTTGCGCGCTCCTCCGGAATTCGCCAGCAGATGGCTGAGCTTAAGAAGAGGGATATGACCGTGACGGTCTATTTTCACAAGATGAAGGCCCTCTCCGATGAACTAACGAGCATTGGTCAGCCCCTTCGCGATGAAGAGCTCATCTCCTACCTCCTTGCCGGTCTCGGACAGGAGTTTGATGCGCTGTATGAGGTGGTCAATGCCCGTAACTCAGCGATGCCAATCCGCGATCTGTACGCACAGCTTCTCGCCATGGAGCACCGCCAAAGTTCTCGCCGTGCGGACGCTGGTCTTCACTATCCGGTGGCTCACTTCGCTCCGGCTCAAGGCGTGCCGTATGGAGCAGCGGCGGCCCACGTCGCCGCCTATGGCGCATCGCGCGGTGGTGGTCCGCGTCCCACTAGCGGCCCGCGGCCTACCTACCAGCAGCCCGCATACACGCCGCAGAAAGCCCCTACGACCAGCGCTCCTCCCGGCAGCAAGCCCAACAATGGGCGTGGCAGTGTTATCTGCCAACTCTGTGGCATCCCGCGTCACACAGCCGCTAAGTGTTATAAGCGGTTTAATCGTGACTTTCTTGGAGTCGGCAACGATGGGAGCAACACCGAGCGCCAGATTGCTATGGCGGCCAACTCTGTCTCTTACGGTGCTCATGGAGGGCAGCAGACGCCGGTCGACCCAGCATGGTATGCGGATTCGGGTGCCACTCATCACATCACCCATGACCTAGAGAAGCTCACCACCAGGGAGCCCTACCACGGCACCGAGCAAGTTCACACGGCCAATGGAGCAGGTATGCGTATTCATAATATTGGTCATGCTATTTTACCTACTCCGTCCTCTAAATCATTAGATCTACATCATGTCCTTCATGTTCCCAATGCTCGTCATAATCTGTTGTCCATGAGTAAACTTTCATATGACAATAATGTTTTCATTGAACTTCATTCTCATGATCTTTTTGTAAAGGACCGGGACACGAGGGAACCCATTCTTAGAGGTCGTTGCCGTGGTGGTCTATACGAGATTAAAGCCCCAGTTATCAAGCAAGCTCTCAGCAGTGTCAAGGTGTCGCATGATGTGTGGCACAGTCGTCTAGGTCATCCAGCCATACAAGTCGTTCAACATGTTCTTCGTAATCATGATTTGCCATCTCTCATAGAGTCAAATAAAAATAAAGCAGTGTGTGATGCTTGTCAACAAGGCAAAAGTCATCAGTTGCCTTTTACTTTGTCCATTCGTGTAACACAAGCTCCTTTAGAGATTATTTATTCCGATGTGTGGGGTCCTGCCCAAAACTCTATTAGTGGACATCGTTTTTATGTGAGTTTTGTTGATGCTTACTCTCGTTTTACTTGGCTCTATTTACTTCGGCATAAATCTGATGTCTATGATGTATTCATCCAGTTTCAAAAACATGTTGAACGCCTTCTTAATCGCAAGATTATCCATGTACAAACTGATTGGGGAGGAGAGTATGAGAAACTCCATCCCTTCTTTCACAACCTAGGCATCTCGCATCGAGTCTCATGTCCACACACCCACCAACAAAATGGCACTGCTGAACGTAAACACCGTCACATTGTTGAGACTGGTCTTACCTTGCTTGCACATTCCTCTGTACCGTTGCACTATTGGAATGATGCATTTTCAACGGCCTGTTTTCTGATAAATCGGCTCCCTAGTCGCACTATTGATATGAAAACTCCTCTTGAGCGACTCATTCATGAAAGTCCTGATTACACTTTTTTCAAGGTGTTTGGCTGTGCATGTTGGCCTCATCTTCGACCTTATAATAATCATAAACTAGAATTCCGTTCTAAGAAATGTGTTTTTCTGGGCTATATTCGTTAAACAAAGGATACAAGTGTCTCCATGTTCCTTCTAATCGTGTCTATATTTCTAGGGACGTGATCTTTGACGAGAACGTTTTTCCCTTTGCCAACTTGCCCTCCTCACAAACACCACCAGTCACGGAGTCGTCATTATTGTCAGCTGACCAATTTATGGATATTGCATATGCCCCGCCTTTACTTGCTAATCATGGTGCAGGTACAGGCCGCGGCGCACGCTTGGAATTGCTTACGCGGTTACGCCAGAAAATGATGCTTCTGCTCCAATAGTTCACCAACGAGCTGAGTACGTCGATCGGTCACCTGTCCTGCATGGCGCTGCCTCGGTTCTGCCGCCCATGCAAGGCGAGCTCTCGTCGCGCGAGCCAGCGATTGGCTTGGCTGGTCCAGCCTCGGGACAGCCACGGCACATGGAGGATTCGCATGCAGCGGCCTCAACTCCAGGATCTCCCGTCCAGGCAGCAGCGGTACAGCGCGTGCATGCAGCGATGCGGACCAGCAGCATGCTGCCTCGACACCCGTGCGTAACATGCAGTCACATGGACGTGAAGCTTCTCCGTCACCTATTCCCTTTGATGCAACAATACCTGATGACGACCTCGAGGGCACTTCTGCGTCACCACCAGCGACAAGTTTCGTACCTGTGCAGCCTGCCCAACTTGGTCCGGTAACTCGACGTCGCAACGGTATAACACAAAATAAAGTTCGGACTGACGGTACAGTAGCTTGGAACTGTGTTTTGGCAGACCGAGAAGCGTCTAAGAACACAGCCGAGCCCCGTGATTACCGTGAGGCACTTCGCATCCCTCACTGGCGTGATGCTATGGAGACGGAATTCTCAGCCCTTCAGACTAACGGTACATGGAATCTTGTACCCCCAATTTCTGGTGTTAATTTGATCGATTCAAAATGGATTTTCAAGGTGAAGTTGCATGCCGATGGTTCCACCTACATATCTGAAGCCACTACTTAACCTTAGCCATGGAGCTGCGGCATAGACAAGCTTAGGGGAAGCACATACCTTTTGAGTCTCCCAGTGCGCTATCGCCGCTGATGCTTGATACAGATCTGAGCCAGGCAACGTTGTTGATCAACATAGCTATGAAGCTTAGAATACCTGTCTAAAGCGTTGTCCTCGAGGTGAAACCGAACAGAACGGAAAAGGCACCGAAGGATGCGAAGAAGGAGATGATAAAGATGACTACAATGTAATATATCGACCAAAGGCACAGAGCAGTGGCGTACTGGCGTGGACACAAAGCTGCGGTGGAGAAAGACCATAAACATGAGGAAATGGAGTGAAGCAGACCCACTAATTAAAAAGGCAAGGCAGCTGCTACTCGTCGTTTACAATTTGCTTGAAAACTGTTGCCGGAGTTCTGATCAGAGCAGTGGCGTGGACACAAAGCTTCACCAATGACTGTTAAAGTGATGCACACTCACCTTAGTTTCTTGACTATTCTTTTCATTCATGGATGTGTAGATAATATTTGGTTTTGCAGTCAGCTGCATACTGGCAATTAAATCATCCTCCTCAGATTGTGTACTAGTACATCAGGATAAAATAGTTCAGTGTATTAGCTTCTAAGGCAGGGGCCAAAAAGAATTAAGATGGAGAGGAATAATCTTTCTCATGTACTCTATTCCCCACTGATATGCAGGTGGATTGCATAAGTTCAAATGCTGCCTGTTAGCATGACACTTCAATAATCTGATGCAGGCTTAGAAGCCGTCCTGTCTCAGATGAAGATGTATAACTGTGAATTCTCGAAGTGCACAACGTTTTGTAGTAATCATACATTACACACTGCCCAATTAAAAAAAAGATAGCAACAATTCTACTGCTTTCAAACTGGCATTGGTATCATCTAGTTACACTATTTGTTTCTACCCGATGTTGTGCTAGTTGCACTGCATCATTGTACAGCAGCAACAACGCCATCCTTAAGCAGCAGCAGCAACAGCTGATCTGCACTCTTTATTTCTATACGTTGATATATTCAAGTACCAAGGATTCCCAAATAATATTTCCCATCCAAATGAAACACAAGCTCGCCACACCTGATGAAACAACACAGAATTCCATGATCATTGATCATAGGTTCACAGCTTAGTGGTAAGTGCATACATGGGTAATTGGCATAACTCAAATTCTTGAACAAACAAACAGGGAGACACCAAAACAGATACATGACGTCTAGATAACTTGGTACTCCAACAAGATCATGACAACGGAAACCAGGTTGGTCTGTCAAGATGATCGCTCGTCATCCATACAAAGAACACTAGAAACCTTTTATTCAAGTGCTAGCATTCATAAGCATCTGCCATGGTTGTCTTCCCTTTCAATTAGTTGGGACTCCACGCCTCCCCTTGCTTGTCTCCGTTCTTTTCTTCTTGATCCATCGCTTTTCTTCTGGATCCAATTCGACAATCGAACCCCTGACCATGCCCGTGAGCACGTAGCTCGTAAACAGCATCGCAGCAAATCCCCCATAACGCTCAAACATACTTATTCCTCGTAACGCACGCCTGTAGGTTGGTCAGGTGAGATAGCCCCTTGAAACCTTGTAAAAAAGAAGAAGAGAGAGCACAAATATATTTGAGATGACGATACACACCACACCCTGTCATTGGATCTAGGCTCGACTTGCGCTGCAAGCTCCCGGCGCAGCCGAGCGACTTCTCTGCCTGCCTTCCCAGGGATATTGTACATCCTTTCCGCCTCCGAGGTCAGGTCGTACAGCTGCTCCGTCCTGTTATGGATTTCCTTCAGGACTCTTTCCTGACTGTCTCCGTTGCCGCCCTGTTTTGCAGGAGCGAAGATGAGTTGCTATGACAATGAACCGGAAAACTAGTGAAATCACAGTAGCTGGTCCATGGCTCAAAGCATTTACATAAAAGGTTATGCTAATCTGGTACCGAGATGGACATATAATGGATCTAAAATAACCTCCTCCGATCATGCATATCTCCGTTTCGAAAAGAGCTGAACTTAATACTGAGACGTGCTAGGTGTTTGGACAGAACTGAATTCAAGTTTGAGTATGTGCTAGCTGTTTGAAAATACAACAGGATCCAATCCTTACATGTGCTAGCTGTTTGAAAACAACTGAATTCGATTTCGACAAGTGCTAGCTGTTTGACGAGTCAAGTAGTGGATAATCGAGTGGGTCGTTAGCATACCAACTAGCACAAAAAGATGGCAAATTTGGTGACCCAGCTAGTGCGCGTAAAGTACCTTGCCCGCTGCCGCACTGGTGCTCGCCGCAGCTGCGGAGGACGTGGTAGAGCTCGCCCGGTCGACCTGGAAGAGCCTTGGGAGGAGCCGGCGCTGCGCCTCTCCCACGGCCGCCGCCGGCGTCTGGCCTCCGCCACCGACGAGCCTCCTCGACGCGATCCGAAGCGCTGCCATCGAATAGGAGTAGCCCGTCGCCGAATCACGATCCTCCCCGCACCACACTTGGCTTGATTCCCAAGATCAGACAGAGAACATCGGTGGATTCTGAAACTTATTAGTAGGTTAGGGTTCCCCCTTTTCGCTCTCGGTTTCTCGCCTTCCCCGACTACGACGCTGTATCCAGCTCCGAGACCTGGACCAATACACCTGGGCTCTCTTTTATCCAACAAAACGTGCGCCGCTGCCAGCCCGCCCCGCCAGCGAGCGGGCAGGCCCGGCCCAGATGCTACGACCATCGGATTTCTCGTCATCCCCTTAGAGCCCATTTAGGTTTTCCTCTCATTTCTAAAATAATTTTTTTAGCTTTCCTTGTTAGTCTCTAAAAAAGGGCCCATCTATATTCCCCTAAACAACGTACGTGAGTAGAGCTTTTGGACTTTTCCCCAAACTCCCTCTCCTCTAGCCTGTTGACTGTTGAGAGTCGACCTCCATGTCCCGCTGCCGCCCCGCTCCTTCTTGCTCTCCGGTGGCGCTGCCGGCCGGCGTGGAGATGGATCCGGTAGTTGGTCTTCCCTGTCTATAATAGTATTAGGGTTTTCCCTTGTGGCGTATGGCTATATGCCGGTTTGGAGCTCGCCATGGATGCTTCCAAGCGGCGTCTCGTGACTGGCGGCGAGGCGACCTCCGGCGGTGGCGGCTTGGTGCCGCGGAAAGCTGGAGAGAGCTAAGCCGGTGTCTCCTTTCCCAAATAAGCCCGTTCTGAGCCCTGATCTGAAGATTTGGCTATGCTTTTCTCTGCTCCGATTCTGTCATGGCGACAGAGGAAGGGTGGAGGGATGTCCGTCGCCAAGCTGTCGATCTTGGCCGTTGTGCAGGTCCCAACTGTTGGCGAGCAGCGGTTTGGGATGGCTGGCGAGCCCATCCGGGCGTGCTCCATGGAGGAGGGCGGACGGGAAGACTCGATCTGGCAACTGCTTCTTAGTTCGGCTCGCTGTTACTGGTGGAGTTCATTTGTTCTTGTGGTCTTGGCTGGAGCTTCGTTGCCGTACTTCGACGACCACGTGTGCCTGCGTGAGTTGGATCGATCTGGCTTTGGGTCTGTCTTCAGCTTGCGAGCAGCTACAGGGGATTTGGGTAAGCGATGCTTGGCTCAATCTCAATTTTTGCGCTTTGCCAGCCCCTGTTGTGTGTGGAGTTCGTCGGAGAGTTAAGGATGACAGCCAGATCTTGAGTTCTGGGATTGCAGTGTTGGTTGCAATCCGATGTTTTCATGCCACTATGGTTGTGGCCGGCAGATTGGAAGGTACCAACATTATGAATCTTAGTGTTGATGTTGGGGTACATGTTCTGTACTTTCGGAGTGAATTGGGTAGTACCCCAAAGCATGAGCATGTCTGCTTTCTCAGTTCTAGATGCATAAGTTTCTTCATGGTTGATGATCACCCTGTAGAAGATACCGCTCCGCTGTTCGGGTTGTGTCACCAGAGGTGGACGACAACTCCTCTGTCGTTGATCCCCAGATTTAACAGTGGGGCCTTATTGAGATTGAGCTTGGTGATGGTTCCTCAAAATGTTTAGCTCAGTTTACCTTCACCTCGAATGCATACGCCAGATAGACCGTTGGGAGAGCCACCCGCGGGGCATCAACTGGTACGGAGCATGAATGAGGCCTTTGAAGATTGTGGATGCATTAATATCGAGTCTGTGTTGTCGACGGATGAACGATCGTTGTTTGGCTTCTTCGGCAATCTTCGGTGTCATCTACTCGTGTTTAGATCATCCTTTTGTTGTTTGCTGCATTTATGCATTTGGTTTTCATGCTTGGTGAGCTGTCGCTATGTAACTTTGTATCCTGCTATGTAATATTAATATATTTCCAAGTTCAAAAAAAAATCTATATTCCCCTAATGTCATGTGGTGTCTACAAGGGAAATTGCTCGGTACCGCCCAAATTTTTTTTATGCCTAATGTAGCATACAGATGGCCCCTTTTTTTTTTCTTGTGCTTATGCATACGCCATCTTATGAGTTTCGGTGGGAGAAACTACGGTGAGAAAAAGCTTCTAGAATCTATTTGGAGACTTCTTTTGAGCTTTCAAAGTTTTGGCTTATTTACTTTGTTAAGTTGTGAAATGTCTACAATGCCCTTAAATTTGATATGTGTACTAATTAAGGTGATGATATATGCTAGTTTTTAGTATAGTTAGTATGCACGTGCAACGCACAACATCATACATCAAATAATGTAAATAATTGGCAGAGTAAAATTTCACTAAAAATACATAATTAAAATTGCAACAACATTCAGCGATGTAGACATAGTACCACAATCAGTTTCGACGACAGATAATTGCAAGCATTCTTTATTGCAGCATCTCAAGGCCTCGTCGGCATCACTGCAGACCAAATTATTTGATTTGTGCAAAGAACAAATCAAACTATCAGAGCATCTGAGCATGACAACTAAATGACAATCCTAAAAAATTCAATTATCAGAGAACATATAAACTACTTAACTTAGGAAGATGGCCTTACTGACGGTGTGACAAGCATGCAAAATCGTCTTCCTGGTGCCATGATGCGTTTCATGGACCTGCCTTTTCTCCCCTACAAATTGCAGTATGTTATATACTGGCTATCTACTTTGAACATACCATCAAATGTAGAAATATTTCTGATGCATGTTCCCATCTGTTTGTAGTATGAAGTTGCAGTATGCAGTTTCACGAAAAATCGCTTGTTCTCAGCTTACAACAAAGCTATAAAAGAATTTCATAGTGGACCAAAACGTACTCATGATGACCTAATAAAAATTTCACACATGGTTCGCAGGTCCTGTTGCCGTATGCTTCACTTAGAATCAATTTTCTACTATATCGATTCTAGAAGACAGTCTACATCAGTTTTGTTGACAAGGAAAATGTTGCACCTTAAGTGAAAGTGTTTTCTCATGAATACAATGCTTAGTTCGAATTTTTGTAATAGAAATACTTAATTGAGGAAAATTTTCCAACCATATAACATAAGATGATATTTAAGAGGCAAATCCAATGCCCAACTCTTCCTATCGGCATTAACCAAACTACAACATCATTTTTGGCTTGCTTGCACTAGATCTTACTATATTAGAAGGGAAGAAAATATCCCATTAAAAAACGGGGGAAATACAGAGAAGGCTGACTTGCAATCTTCGTGCGGTGTCCACTACAATCACATCATGGTATCTCTCTGCTGGAATCGTCTATGTAGTGGAACTCCATGGTCTTTAGGACCTCGCTCCTCTCGTGAAGGAACTAGGCCATCTCCCTCTACCGCTCGTGGCCCCGGTACACTTGGAACACCACCTTCTCTAGGATACATGGGATGGATCTCTGCACCTCCCACCGCCTGGACACTACTCTCGAGCCCTGAACCAACTTCTTGACTGTTACAAGAATTCCAAAAGGCAAGAATTCCAATCATGATAAACTGTACTTTACGAATTTGGGTAGACATGTTGGAAATATGCCCAAGAGGCAATAATAAAGATTATTTGTTATCATATTTCTCGTTCATGATAAATGTTTATCCTCCATGCTATAATTCGTTAGCCAAGGACTTGTTAAAGTCACTTGATAATGGAGTCACAACATTGGGAGAATGATGTGATGGACATACCCATTTAAAGCATAGCAATTGATCGTGTCACAAAGTTTCATTGCCAACGCTTTTAGTATATGTCAAGTATAGTTTCCTTAGGCCATGAGATTGTGTCACTCCCGTTTATCAAAGGAATACTTTGTGGACATCAAACGTCACATCCTAACTGGGTGATTATAAAGATGGCTTCTAGGTATCTCCGATGGTATTTGTTGGGTGACATGAATCAAGACTGAGATTTGTCCCTTCAAGTGACGGAGAAGATATCTCTGTGGGCCCTCTCGGTAGTATAGCATCCTAAAGCTTGCAAGCATGTGACTAAGGTGTTTAGTCACGGGGATCCTATTCTATATGAACGAGTAAAAAGAACTTGCCGGTAACGAGATTAAACTAGGTATGGCGATATCGACGATCGAATCTCGGGCAAGTGATATATCATGAGATAAAGGGAATCGTATACGGGATTAATTGAATCCCCGACATCGTGGTTCAACCGATAAAGAACTTCGTTGAATATGTAGGAATCAATATGTACATCCTGGTCCCGCTATTGATTATTGATTAGATCATGTCTATATGTTCTCGAACCCGTAGGGTCACACACTTAAGCTTCAATGTAGCTAGAGCTTTAGTGAGATAAGTAGATGGTGTAATCAAATGTTGATTCGGTAAGAGCCAACAACAAACACCATGCACATAGGATATTTCAGCACATGTTCCTCAAAAGTAATTTTATTCCTACTGATCCATAATAGGCATGGTGCTAATCTTAGGCAAGAAAATAATGAGAGATCCCTCATTAATTGTAATTTATGAAGCTCATGACACAAATTATAATTAAG